>CABFWO010007648.1:0-16156 GCA_902155825.1 Timema genevievae | reverse complement strand
TAGTGCACTTGATATGATTACCTGGGTGGCCATATCAGGAGCAGGTCAGCTTTCACGAAAATCGTTTGATTATGAACAACTCGTAAAAGATACGCCATCGACGACAACACCAATCGAAAGAGCATTCAAAACTGAATAGAGTACAATGGTTTTCATGAAAAAAGTATTTGAAAAACATGCGTAAAGCAAAGGAGACTTACCAGAGAAAAACAAGAAGAGGTCCCACGAAAAACACAAAAGAGGCAACTGACGACATATTGCTCAACCTGGCTGGATGGGAAATGATCACGTGACACACTAGGAGACCCCCTCACTGGATTCTGATGCCATTTAGCAGATTTTTTTGTTAGCTAACTCACAATAGGGGGGTGGCCATATCAGGAACATGGCTATAACACGAGCACCCACCTTACTAGTAATATTTTAATGTAAAAAATGGACGAAATCAGTGAAAATGCATTATAAATTTATAAATGGATTTTGCAGAAAACATTAAAGTCTAATACAATATTCAGTTTAGAATTCATAATGTAAATACTAACATTTGTGCTTCAGAAATACTAATGTCCTGAAGTTGATATTCAAATACCGAAACATGTAGAAATAAATCAACAGCTTATCATCAACCGAAACCAAGGAGCAAGGGATTACGTAACAAAATAAGACTTGGAAATTACACATCGTTTTACATCGAAATAAGAATATAGATACTAATTTTAAAACTTTATATTTCATGATTAGTTATTCTTTCTATTTTATTCCTTGAATTTTACATTTATACTTTTTTATTATTATAACTTTTTATAAATATATATTGTGTATAATTGTGACATTTAAATTTACATGTAACATTCAATATGCCATTTATTAACTACTTTTGACATCCTTAATGCTACACTTTAACTCGTGTGGTGTTTCCCAATTTCTAATTAAAATTATCTTAATAAATATTCATACTTTTTTACATTTTGTTGTTCATTTTAATTTGAAAATCATTTTTCAATGCTTAACCT
This sequence comes from Timema genevievae, assembly GCA_902155825.1. Classification (NCBI taxonomy): domain Eukaryota; kingdom Metazoa; phylum Arthropoda; class Insecta; order Phasmatodea; family Timematidae; genus Timema; species Timema genevievae. Next base: position 15,143 of record CABFWO010007648.1, on the reverse strand, counting down.
TTTCTTACTAGTCAATTTTTATTGCATATTTAATCTTTTGTTTGTTTAAAATTTCTATTGTTACTGTATTTAAAATAGTTTTTTAGCCAACATTCTATTTTTCAAATAAAACTTTTTTTAATATTAGTCAATCTTGTATTAGACTTTAATTTTTGTTGTAAAATCCATTTATACAATTTTAATGCATTTTCACTGATTTCTTTAATTTTTTTCTTTAAAATATTACTAGTACATCAATTTTAAAGTTTTGTAATTTTGGATTTAAACGATCCTTACTTAAATTATTATTTTAGAATTTTTTTTAAAATGTTTATATTTTGAATATACAACATACAATATACAATATACAATAATTCCGACCCGGTATGTATGCTATTTATTAGTCTTTGGTTTTTAATGAAAATAGTAGAAAACGGAGCTAGCCTAGGATAATTTTTATTATATACCTTCAAAGGGCGTATCCTAACAGAGACTTCCGGTAAAAAAAAAAGAGACACCTGGTGTCAAAAAGCAGTTCTGATTTGCGAACCTATCCCCGAGATTATTCCGATGATAGATGGAGTGATCACGTTACTCAACTTGAAACATTTTCTGTTTAACTGTTCTTGAACCAAAACTCGTTTTAGAATTTTATTTTTTAGTTCGAATAGCTCTTCCTTGGACTCAATCTCTTGAAAATGTCAATCCCGCCACAAACAGTTAAAAATTATTTGTTAGACAAAAGTTAAAATGGCGTATGTTGGTATGACTTATTTGGTAATCAGAGACATTGAAGACTCTGTAGTTTAATTTGATAAAGTGTGACGTAAGTTTCGTGAATGGGAAATGGATTTTTAGTTATAAATAAGTTGGTAAAACTGCTTGGACCGAATAAACAATTGAATGCCTTGAAGAAGTGACGAGAGAACCGACTCGTACGGTACATCTGCTAGTTATCTTCTTCCTACCCAACTCAAACACACACAACAAACATTTACTCACACAAAAGAAGCTGAGATTAAAGGAAATAAAGTAGGACTACTTAGTACTTCTATCGTCTGAATGGATGAAGTGTGTGTTCATTTAAACGTAAAGTACAACACAGCTCACAATATTCCACTTCGAAAGTCTTAAATTTTGTGATTTAGAGCGCGAACATTACGAAAGTAGGTAGACGATTCAACCAGAACTGCGAGATTTAAATCAAGAGGCTAGCTTGCTTTTCGGAATGAAACTACGAGTTCGAGTGGATCATGTCACGATTCTCGAAACATCTCCAGTTGATTCACTGTTGATAGGGATGTCGGGGTTTGAGTATTGGTCAAAGGGTAATAAATGTAGTATTTACTTTGTGGTTTTTACTCTTCCTCCTTGTAATTGTGCGCACATTTAAGCTTAAACACTCCTTTCCTCGTTCTAAGCCCTAATTTTTTTATTACTATCGATTCTGGCTACGCATAAATATTTATTACGCAGAGAAAGGTTGAATTTAGAGGAAGTATTCCAGAATTGGCATGGAGATATAGTGGGAAACCATTTAGGGAAAACCATCCTCAGTACACCTTATTGAGATTCAAACCCCGATCTCCTCGTCCTCAGCAGTCCACTCTATTGCGAGAGTGAAGCCTGAGTCCAGGGGCTTCTAAGTGATGGCAGGCCCGCGGCCCGCGATGCCGTTTTTGACGGATCACGAAGTTTCTTGTAAAAGTAATCTACTGTAGTAAAATTGATGTTTTTAGCCGAGAAACGGAAAGTTTTGACTTACGTGTGAAAAATCCATGAAAGCTCCAAATGCTGCTCTTTTTAATTTCTTCCTTAAATCTGCTGTATTATACTGACTTATCAAATATGGTACATTTTAGCCGGAGAGTTCGTTTGATTTGTAGCTAAACATATTTAAATAAGTTTAAATTACCTCTTCTTATTTCATTCCCAATTATTAAATATCTGTTCTCGTTTTTTCTAACTTGACCAAAAAAAAAGAAGCAGATTGTGAGGCGACTCACCATTGGATTCTTGGACTCACTCGTGAACCTCGGGCACTTTTAAGTTGGAAACCCTAAATTAGACTATTTAATCAAGAAGTGGGTTCTACCTCTAATCAGGGTTGATTGAGCTTTACGAAAATTGATTCCTTACCCTCGATAAATCGAGTTCTTAGATCGATTCAAACGATTCGATCTGATTCACGAATCGATTCTTTCTTTGGTGATTTCAAAAATATCAAATAAAAAAATCGAAAGGAAACAAATCATAAATATATGAATATTTAATAAGTTGTATGATTTTTTTATTATTATTATAAACATTTTGAAATTAATGTTTGGAAATCTGGGTCACAAATTAGTAAGTTATATGATTCATTATGTGATGTATAATGTATATAATAAATAGCCACGTAGTTAAGGTTAAAGGGTGTTTTAAAGCTGGCCTACATTCTCATGAAATATTAACTAATATTACAATTAATAAAGATCAACTTATGAAGACATTATAATATGAATCATAAAGGTGTTGTATTGACTACTTGTTGTACCAAAAATTATTTTATAATGTGATAACCATAATTGAATGTAAGATTAACTTACCATATAAATTTTATTCATACTTCAATCGTAATATACTAATTGACTATCACCAATTTAGTAAATTAAGCATAGTAGGAAAATACATCGTAATATATTGCACTTAATCATAGTTTTTTTAATATGTACAAAATGCATACTTAAACTATCATTAAAGCAACTTGCTTTATCATTAGAGAATTGTTAAATCGATCTTTCAAAGATCGATTCAATATATTCGATTTTTCTGTCTTGATCGATGCAAGACCTCTTGATCTAGATCGATCCAGGGAATCGATTCAAGGCCTATGGATCGAACAACCTTCCCTCTAATACGTGCGTGTCGGTGAGTGTTGGTGGAGGGGAGGGCGATATATCCCTACCTTGCGTTCATCCAGTAGTAGATGAGTGGGTTGACCATGGCGTTAGACATGGCTAGCCAATAGAAGGCGAGGTACAGGTGTTGGACGTACTTTGTGTACGTCACCGAGCGGTTGTGGTGGGTGTAGATGAAGTAGGCGTGATACGGCAACCAGCAGATCGCGAAGATTGATACGATAATGATGAACATCCTCACCACCTGGTGGGAAAAAACGCAAAAATAGTAGGCTCAGGTAAAGGTTTTACTATAGGTGACCAGGCGGTCTAGGGGTAAGGTGGCAGTCACACTTCTGTGCCGGGGGTCCGGGGTTCAATACTCGGTCCCGGCACAGATTTATCTGATTGCTAAACCCTTCCTTCACCTCTGACAAGACGTGTGTGAATGTGAGGAATGCCATGCTTTCACCGTGGTTTGGATTACACGTTAAACTATAGGTCCTCCATTTCATTTCACAATCGCCCTACCATTACACACTAGCGTAAGTGCGTATAACCCGAACGGGTAGTAAGACGTGGTGCTAGTAATAATAATAATAATAATATAGGTTTTATTGTTTTTATTAATAAGTCTAAGATAAATGTTAAGTAGACTTAATCCTTGAGTTGTGTTTCCAAAGACTTTGGCGAGTCACGTATCTTTTTTTGGGGTCATGAACTAACTAATGTACCCCTTTCAGCTCTCCATAAGAAACATGAATACATTTCTGCTATCTTGTATAAAGTACAATCGGCCAATTAAAATTTCAACAAATTTAAACAAGTTAAACAAATTCATAGCAGAGGGTAAAAAAAGTCTTATGAAATTCCGTGACTTCACATCAAAATTTGTGTTAATTTGTTTAGCAGACTTATATTTAAAACTCTATGGCGTGAGCCTGCAAGAGAGCGGCCCTCACCATTAGCAAATATAGTGCCAACATTTACAGATATAGGGTGTCATGTGGTCAGCAGAGTGCACCATACACCCACTAATCTTAGTTTTCTAAATCGGAGCCGCTACTTATTTATCCAAGTAGCTCCTCATTTGTCTCCACGAGGCTGACCTTGACCCCGTTACAGACCCACTGCTTCACAGATATATCCTGGACGCTCCAAGGATTGAACCCGGGACCTCTTGATCTGTAGCCAGGCGCTCTGACTACTAGAACACAAAGGTGGTTCTATTATTATTATTATCATTATTATTATTAATATTATTATTGTTTTAGTAATAATTAAACTCAGGTATACGTCCTTCGTACCACAGTTTAGGAAATACTGATCTAATGAGTAGGGATGTGGAGGTTTTTTTTTTATGAAGTGAATTCGCACTAGAGTGACGATATGAGGGTTAAACCAGTCTAAAATAGTAAAACACACTTCCTTCGAGGTAATCCCGACAAGATTCGAATCTTGCGCTCCCTCCTTCTCCTGCTTTTATTAATAATAAGTCTAGTAAGAGACTAACGCCTTAGACTGTTTGACCAGCAGTGAAGGTCTAAGTACTATTGTTATTAATATTAAGTCCCCCCCCCTCTCTTTTTCACTCTAGTTCGTTAAATACTGGCTACGTCGCTGTTTTTTGTACTTTATTGTTTTAGAGTAAAACATGTGGAAATATAACACTATTATCTATGTGGTAAGGGGGGGGGGTTGGAGGGGAGAGTCTTTCAATGATCATATTTCACCAAACTTTGGAGAGGAAATAAATCAATATTGTTATTTTAGTTTTACTTTCGGTATCAAAACTTTGAGCTACTTTGAGCTTTTAATTCGGTTATCCATTGTTTATCTAAAAATAGCGTTATTCAATATTTATGGCCACGGTGGTTAAAAAAAGAACTATGTTTGTTACTGAAACATGAACTATGTTTGTTACTGAAACATGACCTGAACAAATATTAGTTTCATAAGCATATAAAAAGAGCATTATTTAGTGTCTGCATAGTTTTTTTTTATCACCGCGTCTTACTACCTGCTCGGGATGGACGCACATTACTCTAATGGCGTAGGGATGAGGAAGGAAGCATTTTAGAGGTAATCTAACAGCATTTGCTTGGAAGGAGAGTAGGAAACCATTTAGGAAAAAACACCCTTATTATTGTTGTGAGAAGACCCGACCAAGATCGGAACCCCGATCTTCACATCTTCAACAGGCCAGTCTAACACGAGAGTGACGCCTTAGACCATTCATCTACTGAAGCGTGTTACTGTTAGTAATTTAATCCCAACTGATAATTATCAGGGCCCAGATTTTGATGTTCTAAAAATTATCACAAACAATTACCTGTAAAATGACTTTAAAATTCTAAAAAAGATTCAAAAAATTTCAAAAAACTACCTTAAAATATGAACAAAATCTCGTAATAAATTTACACTAGATCAAACACGTGCTTTACAAAAGTAAACTAAGAATTATCCATTCAATGAAGTCTTTAACAACTAGACTCTTGCATTCTGCTAAATATAATATTGATTTACAAATACCTGTTTCAGAAGTAACGCAATCCTCTTCAGCTTAGTTGAAGTCTCAGCAGGGATGTGTATTTTATAACCAGACAAGCAAGGAGAATACAAAGAAAGCTCATTGCCTATATTACCTTCTCATTCCAACAAATATGTGTTGGAAACATTTATAAAATATAATTGGTATTAAAAATATACATATTCAACATGAATGCCGTAAAACTACTAAAAATGCCTAAAATTGACTCAACAATTCCTATAAACAGGGCTACAACTTACTTCAAGTAGTAAAAAAAGTTTAAAACGTAATCTAAATTATTAAAAAAGAAACCAAAGTAGTCTATACTATTGCGCAAAAAGTAACCAAAAAGTGATAATTTACGTGCATTAAACTGTCTAAAACTAAGGATATGACAAAATGAAGTGTAAAGAGTCAACTGATCAATTTATTTGTTTATGTATATTATGGTCACAATAATAGCCTATTATAATAATACAATGATAACTATATGTGTATAATTATTGGCCTCCTCATCATCCCTTATAGCCATCCGATTCGCCCACTATATTTCTATTTTATTTTGTAAACTACCTTACATATAATAGGAAAATGAATTTAACTATAAAAATGTGGAGCAAACATGTGATAAGTGCAGTTTGTTTATTATGAAAAATACACAAAAATTATTTATTTATTACGGAAATAGTTGGTGACAATTATGTAAATTATTTTGCGTAAGCTGTGCTTTGTTAAACCTTAGATTTTCCTTTATAACAACACATGAATAGGAAAAAGCTATATAATTAAAATAATACTAGATTGGACATTATTAGTGAAATAATCTAATAATAATACTTAGCACCACGTCTTACTACCCGTTCAGGTTATACACTAGTGACAAATGTAGTTTTTTTTATTTAGTTTTATAATAAATTCCTTAAGGCACTTGATCCTGTCGAGTGTAAATCTAAAACTTATTTTGTGGGATGGTGGGTGGAAGGGTGAAAGGCATGGCATGGCTTCACAAACGACCAAAGTATCCTTCCACGCCAACAAGAACAGATGTATCATGGAACCCGTAGATGGCGCTAGCTACCGGACAGGTCTTGCGGAAAAATCATACGTTTGGAAATATAAGTTTTCTCGAGAACGAGTGAATTTTTTTATGTTAATATTTTCAACACCCCTTCTAAGATAATACATCGATGTTTATTAATTGTTACATGTTCTTATTTTTTGTTATGAAGCCGGCAATTTTCTATTGAGAAATGTCAATTTTATCGATATTTGATCACTGTTAAAAAAGAGGAGTTGTGTCTATAAAAAGTATAACTTAATCAACACGCTTCTATTCTTGAACAAATCGTTTACGAAAAGAAAGTTGCAAAACAATAAAAACTCTTAAAGATAACCGTTTGTTCTCATGGCTCTGCATTTCCACGCCAAATGAAAAGGGCCAATCGCCTTTAAAAAAAAAGACTCTAAAAAGAAACAAACCAAGAATATATGACCTAAAATTACAAAATGACAGAAAATCACCTATAAAATACACATTTCTATAACCAGGGGATCATGAATAGAGTTAATGTACTGTACTTATGAGCATATATGTGATGTAGCAATAAAAAAATTACATGTCATCAAAATCCGGGCCCTGGCAATTATGATAACATTAAGCTCTGCTTTAGTTTTGAATGCGCTCGACAAAGCAGTATTAATCTCATTAAATTATGCACGCGTGTTAAAATAATAATTATAGTATTACTAAAGTAAAAACGGGTATATTGGCGTAACGATTACCACTCCTGACTCTGACTCAGGAGACCGGCGTTTGAATATCAACACGTTGAGTTGGGGCTTATATAGATTTCCAAATATGGTTTCCCAACTCTTTCTATATTATAAATTGATGATTTGAATTGAAGTAACATAGAATATTTTCTTAAGAGCCTTAAGGTATGCATACTTTTGAAACATTTCATTTTATTATTTTGTAATTGATTAAATACTGAACCATTAAAGTGTATTTCTGAAATTTAAGTTTTTAACCATTTTGTTGTCATTTTAATTATTTGGTTTTACTTTTTAAACTGACTCTCCATAATTTATCAAATTGAATCTGTTCCTAGAATTTAAACAATTTAAAAATAGGTGTTTAATAGGCCTGAGTTCGTGGTGGAGCTTGATTTATCCTCTTAGATGGCTTACAAAGTCAATTCACCCCTGACAACTAGAAACAGTAACCAGTTCCATCTCATGTATTCGTTTATCAAACCATATGATCTGCAAGACCATATTATGTTGAGCTGCTGTTACTTTTGGCAATAAAAACTTCCACAACAAACAATTTGGTTTGGATGATATTTATTTCTTTTAACAGTTTTTACATGATTGAAGTATGGACTAGTAAAAATAACCGTTTGGATGTTTCTTTTTTGTGGAAGTGGCGTCTGTTGCTCATTTAAAAATGATTTATAAACTAAAGTTTGTAAAAGGCTGTGTTTTCTTCATAAATCAAGATGGCAAAAAAGAAAAAAACGAGATCGGTTGATGACGTCCTATAGACTGAGCTCGGTTTTGTTAACTCGCATCTGTTCACAAAGTAAAAAGTTTTATTTTGAAACTAATGTTTTGTATTGTTATCTCTTCCTCTGAGTTTTAAAAACATTTTTCTTTATTTTGGTGTTCAGTTATAAGAAGACACAAGTGTGAATATAATACCTTATCTCATGCACTATAATAGCTCTTGTTGCCACAACCACGAAGCAAAAATAATAATAGTTTTACTAATATATTTTGTTCTTTCACTAAGTCAAGAAAAAACCCATTTATTGAGTAATTCTTAGTAAAATATTATTAGAAGCTTTCGCTAACGTTTTTGATTGCTTGTAAAGTATTGCTAAAAAATAATTATTTCCACATAGGTTAACATTAATGACTTTCGTTCAATGTCATCAATAACAATCTTCTTCTGACTGTCAGTTACCTCCCGCTCCAGTGGCGGATGAACTGTAGTTGACTCTCTTGCTTTCTCTACCCTAGAGCTTGGCTTCTCTCTGGTGTATAATTCCCCCCCTCCCCAAACCCCACCATTCTAAGGACAACCTATCAATTAACTAGGATCCACTGGTCGTTACTGGGAACTCTCTGATGAAGGTATAATCATCAATCAAGCAGGGTCCATCGGACACACGATGCAACAGGATCCAATATAATCTTCTCAGCAGGATGGTAGCCCGACACTGCTTGACTTCCAAAGAAATATACTGTACAAGCGTGGTTTAAGATCTTGCCAGAATAAACTTGAAATAATATGCTTTTACATTATGAATGAATGAGAATTTCATATTATTGAGATACAATGTGGTGAGAGTGAAAGTAACAGCTTGTTGCTTAGAATTAATTAATTTACATTATTTATAAAAATAATAAATACAGGCTTAGATGTTGACAAGTATTCTTGCATCAAAATCCTTCACATTCTAGTATTAAAGTTCAAATACAAATTCACCTCTACATCCCTAAAACTAGATGCCATTTCTGGGGCACAATTGCCTGGTACTAGTTCAAGCTCACCTATTGTTCATTGTTCCAAGGTCATAAGTTTATACAGCTATAGACCTGTTAGGACTTGTTTAGTATCGTGCAAGACTTCACCCTCTCCTCTTCCTGTTAACCAGGAAGGGTCGTTGTCCTCTCCAAACCTGACGTTTTAAACCATCATAAACCTGTCAGCTTCAAAGGCAAATATTCGATACTCTGTGAGGTCATAAACCTAAGAAAGCCATTATAAATCGTGATCCACAATGCCTACAGCTCATGTCAAAAACCTTAGTGTTCTTACATAGATTGAAATACTTTACAAGTCTTACATGTCAACGTTCAACCCCTGAACGTTAATATTCCACACACCTTAGGCAAATGCTGATGCATATATATTATCTTCATTATATGTTTTATGAACACTTATAGCTTTGAAAGGAAAGGACTTACACCAATATAATATTCATTTCAAATGATGAGGTAGCCGTCTTATTTGCGTTCAATCCTCCAACGATGAATCCTCCCTCGTTAAGGATGTAATCTACAACTTTTTTTATGATCAACCGATTCAATCCTTACGCATACATTATAAACAAATAGTGGAATAGTGGACTATAACGAATAAATTAACAAATATTGTATCAACATCCTCTTTAAGGACATCCAAACCCATATCTCCTTACGCATACATTATAAACACTTAGAGCAGGCATGTCTAACTCGTGGTCTACGGATTAATTGTGGCCTTCAATAACTTTATGTTCCAGCTCAAGTTGAAATAATTCAAATTGTAGAAATAAACAACAATTTAGGCTCTTGTAGCTGACTTAAATGCTCGCAAACTTCCATGTAGTTTCTTTAATCGTAAGTATAATGTTACTTGTGTAATGTCCGGATGGATGGATGGTTATATGGATAGGTGTGTGTATGTGTACATGTGTATGTGTGTGTGCTATATTTGGGCACTAGGTATTATAAATCTCATGTATAGCCCCCTGTCAATTCCCCAAGAATTCATACCATTCTCAGCCGGGGAGCAGTTAGACATGCCTGACTTAGAGGAAGAATGGACTAAGATTAATAAAGTAATAGATATTTAATCGATATACAAGTAAAAAAAACCCACTCCATCATACCAATTATATTGATCCTTATGCATATATTATAAACAATGATATATTTTACCCATTATCCTAGAGAAAGAATGGACTAGGACTGATAAAAGAATATACATTTAATATATATTCTCTTAAAGTAGAAAACCCTTTCACACGAACTCCATTGATCCTTACGTGTATTTCCTAGCCCCAAATATTATTCATCCCTCATCTTATATAAATAAGGAGCTAAGACGACTAAAAGAAAATACAATTTAAATAAATACTATAGACCTTATATAAGCCTTAGAAAGTAGGAACAGAAAAGGCAATTCAAAAATCTTTTTCTCCTTACCTATCCCACCTACACTCCTTTCACTTACATGTAACAGCGGGCATGGTAATGCTCAACGGTCAACTTCTTGAAGCCATAACGCTAAATTCTCCTCTCCAGCCCTACTCCCATACCCTACTCTTTCGCTACCCCTCATCTTAATAAATGTATGCCATTTTGCCAGAGTCCTAACCTTAAAGTCCATAACGGTGTATATTCTGAACCTCTTGAATAAAACAAAACTCATCTTTATTCTCTAATTCTGTACTATACGTTACACTTCCCATAATTGAAAATAATCCTTATACATAATGTGTTTATATATATATATTCTCAATCTTAAGCATACTTTTTATCATAGAGGACCCATTAAGACCCAATGTATAAATCCCAGGGTATAGGAAAAGAAGAGACAGCCAAATAAACTTTCACTTCCCTAACCTTTTCTCCCACACATCCATACACGTTATCTACAATCCCCATGCTTACTCACCTTTCTTTCACACTATACCCCCCCATTGCAAAAGTACCTTCTCCATACCTTGGAACATGTTCTGAGAGGATTGCCAGCCTAAAGGTGCGTACAGAAAGAAAGCAGGCTGCCTGCTTACCGGTTTCCAGCGCAAACAGCGCTGAAATCCAGCGCATGTACTCAGAGGACGCAGACGAAAGACTAAAAACCTTCCAGTTGGCACATGTTATTACCGCCGTCAAGATGTCCAGTTCATCGTTTGATGAAGAGTTTTTACTTCTTGACAGTGTTAATCCAAAATTGAAAAGAAAAAATCTCCAGTATGCATCCAATAAGCCGCGTAGGAAATGTTATGGAGAATATCATCATTTATTTAATGACCTGAAGCAAGACAAAGAGCAACAGCCAATTGAATTGTATGTTGAATATAATAAAACAGAGAATTAAAGGCAGCCTACGGAGAGACAAGCCAATTTAGCTTACAAAATTAAAGATATTTTCACAACATCTATTCATTAGCGAAAAATCGGTCTAGGCGGTAGAATACGGAAGGGTTGGTGGAGAGACTTTTCACAAATTTTAAATTAAGTTGAACGAGTTTTATCAACTATATATACATACAGTAGATTTATACAGTATATAAAAATATAAACAGTACATATATAATTTACGAATATACGGTACCATATATATACAATATATTTGTGTGTATATATATATATATATGGAATCTGGGAAACACACACGTAATCAAACTTTCAATATCTTTAATTTATTTAGAAGAACACATTTGTCGGCACCGAAAACTAAAAAAGAATTAAATGTTCATTCCGGTAAACTTGTTGGTGCCAGGTATTATCAATGATAAGTGCAAATCTGCTTTCGCTATGTATGGCCCCATCTCTAAACACACACTCATTGATGACGCAGGTCAGCGCCGATCGGTGCTGGTAGTTGGCAAGCAGGAAACCTGCTTTCTTTCTGTGCACGCCTTTCGGCCACCCAACACAGATGTTTACGAGGTGAGCAAACCCAGACGGTCTCTTGTCCAACTTTGAAAAATTAACTCTTTTCTCTTAACAGCCAACCTTCTTTTCAAATTTACCTACATCGTACTTGCTGAACATGAAATCATCCTACATTTATCAGAGCCATGAAACATACATCGAATCATCGTTCAATGATCATTTCACACACTATATTTAAACAAAATTTAATCATCCTACATTGACCTGAATCATGAATCATACATATACTAGCTCATAATATACCATATTTCATTAATCATATACATATTTCATACATGATAGAGTAATTCATCATGCATATAAGACATATGATTGTATTTCATGAATCATACTAGATTGAGATCTACCATACTTAAACATACTTGACCACAACTCATTGATCAATAAACATAAAAACCTTTAATCAAAGTTTATTTACCGTTAGTAATACTTAAATTTGATCTAGTTTTACTTAAAATTGATCATAGCCGTGCAAGATACTTAAATTATATTTGATGTTTGATCAAAACCACGCGTCATACTTCGTCAATATTTGACAACTGATCAGGGTTCTATATCATAGCTAATTGTAATTTGATATTCGATCTGGACATTGCATCATACTTAGATTTTATGAGAGCTCTGCATTAAACTTAAACTTGATCAGAAATCTATATCATACTTGAACGTTTTCTCAGCTGTACATTGCACTTAAATTATATTTTATAATTGAGCAGAGCTATGCCGCTTACTTAAACAATATTTGATAAATGATTAGAACTCTACATCATATTTAAACAACAATTGATCATTTATCTGACTTTTGCATCATACTTAGACATGATTGATGATACAAATCAAACTTAGACTTGATCAGGACTCTACATCATATTTAGACTTGATTGCATTACACTTACATTATATTGTATGATTTATCAAAGCCAAGTTTTATACTTAGACAACATTTGAGCATTGATATTACCTCTACATCATGCTTAGGTTTGGTCATAGCCGTGCACGATACATTATATTTGAAGATTGACTAAAGCCATGATTCCTGTTTGAGCAACATTTTAACACTAATCCTAGCCCAGAATTATACTTAGACATAATTTATCACTATTCAGAACCATATATGATACAGTAGCCCCATGACTTCTTTGGTGCTGACTGAGAGCTCACAGATGACTTCTGACAGTCAACATTTAGGTATATACCTACATTTTGACTGTCAGAAGTGACAGCTGATAAACACATGTTTTTGCAGATCATATGGCTCGGCGTAGGGATACATAATTTGGTCTGGTAAATTTTCAAAGCCGTCAGCTGTCAGTCAGCACCAAAGAAGTCATGGGCTACTGTACCTACATGCTATTTGGTCACTGATTAAAGTCATGCATTGTTCATGGAAGTGATTTGATTCTTGATCAAATCTTTACGTCATGTTTAGTTGACATTCGACCATTCATCTGAGCTCTTCACTATTTTTAGACATTATTTGATCATTGTCCAGGCCCTTGCATGATTCAATGTGCCATTTGTTCATCAATATGATTCATCCTTCCTACTTGTAAAACATTTTATCATTGATCTGAACCTAAAATTGTACTTAGACACTAACATAGAGAACTCCTTCATGTGTGATGCGCAGAATACACTAAATTAGGTCTAACAATGAAATTAATGACACCATTAAAGATACGCTCGCATTGGTTGATTACAACATTATAAAAACATGCTTGCCTAAATGGATGAAGAAGGTGCCCTACCATGTTTCTATAAATACCTAGAGCTATTCATAGTAAGAGTACTTTCTTGCGTGTTTTAATCTTGGGGAAACTTGTAAGATACCATCCAAACATAAAAAAAACTAACATCATAGGCCTTGCGCAATTCCATCGTGATGAAACTTATATTCTATCAGCTCGGTGCAAACAGTGGGTAGCATTATGAGTTTAGGTGTCAATGACTGGAAAAATAGTAGAACATAGTAGAACCATCAGTTTACACCGTGATCATGTAAACTCTCATTGCCATGGCGCTATTTCGTTAATCTTATGTTTTCTCACTTATCTGTCTGTTTAAACCACACCCCGATTAGTCTCAATCATCAGTCGTAACATCACCTTGTGTTCCCGCATAACGACTTTGGTAAGTTTGTTTGTTTACCTATTTGGTTTTTTCAAGTTTTAGGATAACTTTATTTTTTGGTTTTTCACTCTTTACAGTCTTCCTAATAGTATTTAATTTCTTTTTACAGTGGCCATGATTATGGTATAATCATACCGAAACATGTCGGCAAGAATTGAATCGGCTTTCTTTTTAAACACCGATTACCTGCTAAAGGAGTAATAGGACTAAACAATAATACGACTTAGATTCTATACATAAACTTATATTAATCACCAAAGTTTTAATCACAAAAAAAAAAGAGCTTAGAGCTACATTATTTTGTATCACTCTAGAAGATGCTATACCTACGAGGTTAATTGTATTTAACTATTACACATCAGTGTTGGAATGTAAACTATGTGTTATTCTCAATTTTTGACCTAGATATTTTAATTATATTATAATATTTTGTATATATATTTTTTTGACTTGTCGTCAACTTATGGTCTAATAATTGTTGTTGATGGTGTTTTTGATAAATTTTTAAACTTATCATGACATATTTATGCTTGTTGAAAGCACAGTTTAATCGGTTTTTTGAACATTAAATTATATCAATTTCAACCTTTTAATAATTTTTAACATTTTATTAATTCTTCAGTGTATTATATCCTTTCACTTTATATTGCGAGTCTTAAGTTTTTATCTAAGTCTTAAATGTAATCATTACTGCTCCTTACTTTATTATTATTATTTAGAATGTTTTCTAAAATGAGAGAACCATTCATGGTAATAGTAATACCTAGGTTGATTCCATCGAGATGATTGTTGCTGTTAAGTTTTGCAAGGATTAAATAGTGACAGATATATTCATATTACAGAAGTTCCACCATGGTGAAAACATGCCTGTCCAAACGATTTAAGAAGGATCCCCATATTGACTATTGCTATTGATATCTGTTTAATTCTAATAATGTTTACCATTACAACTAATATGTTTTCTCATACTGTATTGGTGCGAGGTGTTCTTGACCAATTGAATGAGCATGTCTACTCTCGAGTCGAGCTAAACAAACACTGTCTTTTACAAGTGGAGTGACAAGGACCCCGTTAAGTCTTGACACTGTTGCCAACATAGAGCATGAAAATTAGTAACATTCCGCCCACCTTGAAAGAATACTTTCAATAAAACATAAAAATAATAAAGA
>CABFWO010007647.1:0-23524 GCA_902155825.1 Timema genevievae | reverse complement strand
TTCGTAGTAGACCACACAGTGACAATACAATGACAGTCAGGGCTCGTAGTAGACCATACAGTGACAATACACTGACAGTCAGGGCTTGTAGTAGACCATACAGTGACAATACAAGCCGAGGGCTCTACCTTATTTGAGCATTATTCATTTGTAATTCTAACGAATGTTGTCCTAAATAGTAGAAAGTTATCTATAAACTAGAACTGAAGGTAATCAAGACACTACAAATAACACAATAGTCTGCAAAGTTGTAAAAAGACTTATTTTATTCTCTTTCTACATAGAACATTTGCAGACATTTTGAAATATGTCTTTGTACAAAGTTGGGACGCGCCTTTCAGACTATGAATGTTTTGATACACGGAATGGTTCCCAGCAACACGTTGCCTACTACCGTACTAACCTCACCAACATGTCGCGACTAGCGCACTGCCTTGAGCCACATGTGTCCTCGGCAACATGTTGCCTGCTTGCAACATTCTCCTCACTGGCTGCTCAGCTTGATCAGCTTCACCCTAGTTCCCGCCACCACGCGCGACTGTCCTGATAGCTCCCCCATGTCTGCAAGGAAGAACACCTCGTGCACCAGTCGCTCAGCTTGGCGGCGTGTTGGCGGGGACAGGCGTCGCAACTTGGAGCCCCAAGCGCGTCCTAGCAGCTCAAACTCGTCCATCCCTCCTACCTCTTCGCACCATTGCTTGCCCGAGGGCGGCATGGGGAGCTCCTCCGGGGGCGACTGCGGCGTCTCAGTGGGGGCAATCTGGTCCATCATCAGCATGTACTTCTGGGAGCTCTCCTCGCACTGAAACCATAAAAAGTACATGTATGTCATTAAGAATTATAGGAATTACATAGTTACCAGGAGGAGGAACTATAGGAATTACGTGTTTATCAGGAGGAACCATAGTAATCAAGTAATCAGTGGCGTCACTAGTGGTGTGCGGACCGCGCCCGGGGTGACACCAAAGTGACTGTCTATATACATTTTATGTAGTGTATCGGCAGAAATGTATCATTAAAAATATCCGTGTAGTTAGCTATAACCACAAAAACATTTTTCTTTAGCACAGCTTACATCTATCAATATACCTACAAAGACAGCTTCTATGCTAATTTACATTTTGAACCTTCTAATGCGCATGCGCTCCGGTAAGAGTTGTCTTTATTACCCAATTACAATGATTGTTCGAATTTCCTCTGCTGGTGTTTTTACAGTCGCTGATTTTGTGAATTTTCTGTTAGTTTATTGCAATATGCATTGTCTACAACTTCTACATTATTTGGGCCATTATTGAGTATATAAACCTAATGCATTATTGTATCTCATGTAACGATAAAGTTTAACTAGTTAAAATTAACATAATTTTGGAGTAATTCTCAAACGTTTTACTTTGAATTCTATTGTTTTCCTACCGAATTTTCACTTTAACCACATTAAACTAAGTAACTGTAAATATATTTCTGTTATGCATATGATATTGTACTTTAAAGGTGTAATCTTAATTTTACAAGTTGTTTGTGACTCATATTGCCACTACTTTCAGTGATATACGGGAATTACTGTCTACGAGTAACATTAGTACAAAAAACATGACTAAGAATTATAATATGGTCTGGTACGAGAGGAAGTCCATATGGAAGACCCATGAGCTACACCAACCCTAGTTTCGCCACTGGCAGGAATCACAAGTTTATCCGTAAGAACATTAGTATTTACGTGTTCATTATGAAATGCAATTGTGTTTATAAGCGAGGCTCCTAAAAAGTACAAAACGAAAGATGGAAACAGCTTTGTTTCCAAACTGCCAGAACTTTCCTATGACAAGTTCTATGGTTACGTAGGTTTACCTTCTGCACAAAAGTATTTTGTTAAGGTTGGGTGCTAGTGAGCGCGAATTTAGTGCGCTAATTTTGCAGTTTTTATAGCATAAACATTTGTTGAACAAAATAAATCAAATTTTTATTCTATAGAAACATAGTTTAGTTTTCTGCACATGCTAATCTCAACAGTTTTTGAATATCTGGCATGAGCATGGTGGCATTTGGTGACAAACTTTTTAAATTAAGAGAAAAAGTTGTCATTAAATTCTAGGACCCCCTTGACAGATATTCAAGGACTGTTGAGATTAGCATTTGTATAAAACTAAACTATATGTTTCTATAGAAGAAATATTTGATTTATTTTGGCCAAAAATGTTTATCCTGTAAAAACTTCAAAAATACTTCCCTAAACTCACGCTCACTAGCACCCCATCTTAATAACTTTGTACAGACGTTGGTTGAAACGGCTATTTCTCATGACAACCACGAGTGAGACGGTAGCTGGCCAAAGGGCAACCGAACTTTTTTTTACATGACTTCCTCTACCTCACAAAATCGTTGCAACATATAATAGGTTGAATTCCGTGTTGTCACTTCTTGAAACAATGTGTTTTGCTTCATGCCCGATTTTTTTTTATCTGCTTCAAGAAAATTTTCGTTGGCCACTTCTTTTAAAATATGAAACTATCATCTTGATTTTGACTAACACACTTTCAGTTAGTGTAAGACCACCACAAACGATAATAGGTTTATGTGAGCAAAACATCCAAAATATCTTCACCATAGCTCGTATCTTACGTTTTTTTAAATATTACCGTATTTCTTCGATTCTAAGACACACTTTTTTCGCCATTTAAGCGTATCTAAAAACGGGGTGCATCTTAGAATCGATGGCGTCTTGAAGTCGCAGCTCTTTTTTCGGCCATCGCTCTCAATGGGTCAGAAGACAATATACTATGTGATATTAAAGATAGAGATTGATCAAAAGAATCAAACTCTGATAATGATTCAGATGCCGAAATGGACGGTTCAGAAGAATCAGACTGATATTAATTCACAAAATTAATAACATTGATAAAAATAAGGTACTATTGTTGTTGGTAAAATTAATTTTGTAATAAAAATATTTCTTAGATATAGGGTATTTTTATTAATTTCTTGGAATCAAAGCTTTTTTTTCTGTTGGTGGTACTGAAAAATTAAAGTGAGTCTTACAATCATTGGCGTCTTAGAATAGAAGAAATATGATAGCTGCTTTATCGCACAGCTAATATCTTATTTTCTACATCCAACTCTTCTACTACCCTTTTTAGCTCTTGGGATGGATGGATTGGCACTTGTATGACTAACATTTAAGGAAGTACATTTCAAAACAAGTGAGTTCATCTCAAAGTCACTTTAAATAAAGTAAACATTTACTACATTTACACTTACATTGTGTATAGAAGTCCAACAGTCAGTCATATGCATACGTTTAACAGTTTTTATTAAAGCTTTGGTGGAATTATAGCAACTTTCTTAAAAAGGGCAAGTAGCATTGACAAAACATTGGAACCCTTTATCCTCCACTGCACTAAAAGGTTGTAAAACAATTTCATTAATAAATGTTTATTGATTTTTTCCTGGCTGCTGTTCGTTAGTTTTTTGGGTAGAAACTTCACAATAAAACTGTGCAGTAGTTTAGATGTAATTGATGCGTCCATTGTAAATTGTTGGATACTCACAAGTGGTTGTTCTGATGAATTGGGGTTTTCTCTAGTTGGTTCGCTTTGATCATTTTCAGCTGATGGCGTAGCCTAAATAAAGAAACAATATCACCTAAATAAAATATCCTAATAATATAAGATAATATAAATCCTAATGCACAATTCAGCGTCTTTTGAGCGGACACACGTCACATCGTAACATATATGAATAGTTACACATACTAAGCTTACCTCTATAGAAGTAGCCGGTTTATTGTCAAAACTCGGTAGAGCTACTCCAGGGTGCTTCCTTTGCATGTGCTTTTTCAAATTTGAAACAGAGGTCTTATAAGACAGTCTTTGTTTACACATATTGCAGTTCGCAAATTCTTGATCCATTGGAGTAAATAAATTCCATATTTCACTCCTTTTGCGTATGATGGTGTGCCAGCTCATTTTAAAACTTGTCTCTTTTTACCAACTATAACGTATTTTATTGTTAGAATAAAAGCATACCTTCTCGTAAATAACACAGGGTTGCAAATTCTCCAGTCTCAATAAATGAAATAAATTCACGTTGGGACTCAATGGATTAACAAATATTAACTTCGAGGAATAATACTATACAAAATGAAAATAAAAAATGTAATTTGTGTTTATTCATTTCAACCACAGTATATCTACTTCATAATATATAGCATGTTTAGTTTAGTAAAGTAAATCAGTGAAAAATCCAACGTGATTTTATTGTAAATGAATTCGGTTGCCGCCATACAAAGTGATCGAGTAGCGGCTCTTTATCAAATAATGTTTGCTGGGACATGATACCCCTACTATCTGCACCTGTGAGTCACCATACCGCCGAATGATACAGTATTTTGTCAGTCACGGTAGCAGCTTTCACAATCCATAGTGCTCAGCTGTCGCCGTCTGGCGAGCGTCACACTACACACTACACCAGGCATGCCAAACTCGTTCTGTACTGCGTTGTGTTGAGGGCCGCATTTAAAAATAAGTAAAATAAGACGTTATTTTATATACATATTGCTGTCTAATATCCGATATTATTAGGTTCACATGGGCAAAGCTACATAGTATCCTTAAAATAAAATAAAATATCACGAAATAAACATTTGTTTATCACAAGAGGTTGCATATTATATTATATTTATAAATAATTAAACATCAAAAATAGAAAAGAAAACCTAACAAAATCCTACTTCATTATTGTTACACACTGTATTATTTTTAGTAGACTCTTGGTTTTTTTTTCCAGGTAGCAAATCATCAAAATTTGGTACAATGTATTGGGTTGATGTAATTTTAAAAATTGAATATAGATGCTGAATCTTGACTTTCCAACTGAGCGAAATATACAGAATGTATTTTTTTTGTCGATTGCAATAGAGGCCTTAAATTTTGATACTAATTAACTATGCTGCTATCTTAAATTATCTGCTTTTAAATCGATTCTGGTAAATACATTATTTCGACTTAAACTATAGTTTTAAATTTTGTTATTTGGTCCGTATACAACACTTCCACTGTTTTAATCAAGCATTCGCGGATGAATTGCCCTTCAGTAATATTAGATAACTAGCTTTTACAGCAGCTGCATTATCTGCAACTGAACGCATTTTGTTGTTTTTGAAGAATTCATTTCAATTCTTCAAACTTCTTTTCACGAAGTTTTGCAACGTATTGGCAATAGTATTATTTGTGATTGATTTATATCATAGTGCCGTTTAAGATGGTACTCCTTACAAACTGCAATAGATTTCCTACATATCAGGCGTACTATTTTACTCTTCACTCAGATTTCTCTTGAAAACTACGATTTTCATCTTCAATAGATTTTTTTTACTCATACTGCTACTATACTTCGACATAATATTTGTCATATACCGGTTCAACTAAATACAAATAAAACACTAAACTACCGCACTGCAGTTCTCCTCATTATGACTGACTGATTTTGTCACTGTGATCCGATATCAACAGTAGCAGGGACTGAGTTATCGGTGTGATAACTGCACACTATTGAGTTACCTAAGCCGCGACTGTGGCAATTACAAAATATGGTGGTCGAATATACGACTAATAGCAGATCCAGGGTTGTATTTCAAAACCTTTGCTCTCATGTTTTTATAAACAACAGAGTCACTTCTTGTGGTGGCGGCGTTATCTATATAGGAAGATAAGTACACAGCCCCAAAGGGACACACAGTTTTCACTGTGAAGTGTCACGTGTAGGTACTGTGAAACGTTATCAGTCCAAAATAACGGTGACAAATATCTAATGTTTTATAGGTTTTTTTTGTTGTTGTTATTTTCAATGTTTGACATGCCTTCTCTACACCGATTACTGACATCTCAATCACTGATTGATACTTTTTAGTTCTAGTTACTGGGAGTGGGTGGCCAAAAATTATCGATGAATAAATCTCCGCCAGTGGTGGTGGCAGTTCTATATAGACATCGAGTTCAGCCAACTCTCGCGGTAGAGATTGGAGACTTCCGACTGAACTAGTTCAAACCGTGGGGCGAGGCACGGTAGAGTAATTTTATTTTTGAAGCAATGATTCAGTTCTTTTTACTTGATGAAGTTCTGGTGTGTGTAAACTAGTACTGTAAACAGTAGACCTCGCTCCCTCCCTGTTCTTATTCTTACTATATGGTCTTAAGATATCTCTTTTGGAAGTTAATGTTCCTCCTTCGCAAACAAATTATACAGGAAACAATTTAATTTATTTTCAATAATACATTTTCATAGAGAATAACCGTTGTTCACGCAGTTTAAGACGGTAATCTCACAATATAAAATGTTAAAATGTAAGACTCTAGGTACTCGTTCGATTACATATTCATACTTTACTCGATCCACCAAATGAATTCATAAATGAAAATAGAGTATACAATAGTGAAAACTGATTATTAAAATTATCTTTAGAATAACACACTTGTTACCCATATCGGTGAGCACACGGAATAAACGTCAAGTTCGCTTTGTATGGTTTCGTGGTAATCAAAAGGCTTGGGCTCGAATCCCAGCTGGGTGTTTTGTGGGTGATTTTACTAAATGGTTTCCCACCCTCGACGCAAATTCGGGTAAATTTCCACTCATTTCTAGCTTCCTCGTTCGTACCATAATAGTGCCATTAAATGTGGATAGTTCGAACGAGTAGTAAGACGAGGTTTAAAATATCACTTTGTTTGTTTCCTCTAAATCGGGTATTCTTAACCTTTCTAGGTTAGCGGCACCCTTGTGAAGGGTATTAGAATCTCGGGGCATCCTTGTGAAGGGGATTAGAATCTCGGGGTAACCTTGTGAAGTGGATTAGAATCTCGGGGCATCCTTGTGAAGGGGATTAGAATCTCGGGGTAACCTTGTTGAAGTGGATTAGAATCTCGGGGCAACCTTGTGAAGGGGATTAGAATCTCGGGGCACCCTTGTGAAGTGGATTAGAATCTCGGGGCAACCTTGTGAAGTGGATTAGAATCTCGGGGCAACCTTGTGAAGGGGATTAGAATCTCGGGGCACCCTTGTAAGAGTTTTGGTTTTCAGAGTTTTTATTTTGTATCTAGGGTCCAATCGAATCGTGTGTGAAATTCAAAGAAACGCTTAAAGACAACTGCTTCATCATAATTATATTTCTTGATAGAGCTCATTGCGGATGTTGCTATTTAAAACTTGCAAGAGATTTTATTGCTAGTGACGAAGAAGTTGGGGTTTTTGAATCCCGGCAGAAGCAAGGCGTGGCCATTTAAAAAGTGTTACTAGATACCTATGCCTCAAATGCCCCTAATCTGACAGGCGCTGAGTTAAATTAAGAGGGAATGCGCTAGTATTTACCTGAAGAAAAGATAGATAATCATACCATAGTGCAGGGTCTCTCAATTATTTTTGATGGAGGTCTGTTTTAAAAACTCAACATATTCCCGCGGTCCGGCAAAACTTTAACAATGACTCAAGTTTAAGTTCTTTAGGACTATACTAATTCAAAAATGTGATTTTTTTTCTTTTAGTTATTTTACTTATTTATTATTGCTAGCCTTCTATGTCTACTACCCGCCCACCACCGAAATAGCATAATTTCTTTTGTTTATTACTATATCGCCGTGGTCATTTAAAATGTATCTGCGGTCCGGATGCGGATTTTGAGAGTTTCCCGTTTTCTGGTCCTTCATTTTTACATTCAAGAATGTTCTTCAACTTCAATCTTTCACCACACCGATAAGTAGTTTATTCTTCTAGTTTTGAAAATAAACCTTTTATCAGCTCCATTTATAAAGAGAAAATATTTAATACTAATTTTGTTATTTAGATTGTTTCCTCTACATTCCTGGCGAATATAATTTTCTATATTCTCTAACAGTTTGCGGAATTCCATTTTGAAATTTTAAATGTTCAGACCTTTATGTTTATTTGGAATAGTCCCTAAACCCCCCATCAGCTAAATTTCAGTTCTCTACCACATGAACGTAGTTTATTGTATTAGTTTTTAAAATGTTGACCCCACCAATACTCCCCCTTCCCCTGTCATTTATTCATTTCGTTATATTTTTATTTTGTTATCTGGAAGAGTCTTTCTATCTGCTTGCCAAATTATATTTTATACCACACTTTAGTTATTTTTATATCCCTAGATTTCATTTAAATTGTGAGATTCTTCTGGTTATTTTATTTAAGTGGCACATTTACCTTCTTTCAGAATTTTAAGTTTTCTACCACACTGAAAATAAATTGTTTCTAATAATTTTGGAAAGTTCAAGCCCCTTCCACACCTCTCCCCATTTGTCCAATCCCCACCTAGAAATTTCAAATGTTTAGACTTGTTTGGTTATTTAGAGTTATACTTCTACCTGTATGTCAAATTTAATTTTTTTTATTATGCTTAAAAGTTTTTTTTATAAACCCCACTCCCTGTATTTCCTGGTGACCCATTTTAAAATTGTGAGACCTTATCGTTATTTGGAGTGGTATCTTTCTTTACTTTAATGACGAATTTAAGTTTTACACTACATTAATTGTAGTTTTGTAAAAAATTTACCCGCCTTCTTCCAAATTATTTTTCGAAATCCTCGAAAAATGTTAAATTTTAAGATTAATATGGTTATCTGGAGTTTTTTCTTTTTCTACCTGTTTGCCAAATTATAGTGGTTAATGTATTAGTTTTGGAAATGTTGAGTTCCGACACCCCGCCATTCCACATATCCAATTAAATCTTAAAATTTGAGATATATATATATTCAAGAGTCCTTATATTGGCTTGCCAAATTTAAATTTTCTTACATACATACAAGTTTTTTTTTCTTTTTATAACTTCCCTTGTCCTATTTAAAATTTAAAATGTTTAGACTCTTTATGTCCAATGAGTGTGGTCACTTTACTTTCCTTCTGAATGGTCTAATACACTGGGAAGTAGTTTATTATATTAGTTCTGGAAATTTTAAACCTCTC
The DNA here is from genome assembly GCA_902155825.1 of Timema genevievae. Lineage (NCBI taxonomy): Eukaryota > Metazoa > Arthropoda > Insecta > Phasmatodea > Timematidae > Timema > Timema genevievae. The sequence continues at coordinate 14,557 of CABFWO010007647.1, read as the reverse complement.
TCCCCCCACCCCTCCCAACATCCATTTCTCTAACTGCCATTTAGAAATTTCAATTTTTAAGGCCTATTTGGTTATCTCAAGTTGTCCTACTTGACTAAAATTTTAAAGTTTGCAGAATTTTATAACTATTTGGAATTGTCCCTATAGCTAGCTGCCTTCTAGTGTAAATTTTAATTTTCTACCATACTGAGAAATAATTATTTACATTAGTTTTGGTAATTTTGAGCCCCCCCTTCACACTCTTTTCTCCCACTCACTCTTAAAAATTAAAGCTTTCAATATTTATTTTGTTATCTTAAGTTGTCTCTCTTCCTGTTTGCCAAATTGTAATTTTATATCTCATCTTTAAAGATTCTTTCTAATGATATCTTCCCCATTTTTAGATTTTTCTGATTATGTAAGGTAATCCCTCTACTCTACCTTCCCACGGAATTTTAGCTCTCCGGCTTATCTATAAGTGCTGCCCTATCTGTCTGCTTCTGCCTTACATATATTATATATAAATATTAGTCGAGTATAATTACCCACTTGCGTTATACGCATACATTAATTTTGCTAATGGAATGAGGGTGAGGAAGTTAGAATTTTAAAGGAAATGTACACACATTTGCGTAGAGGAAAATTGAAAAACCTCCGGGCACCGATGTTGGTTTTGGGACTGTTCTTAAAAATAAATTATGTATAGCCTATATAAATTATAAAATAGTTAGACCCTTATTATATAAACTTTACATAATTATCAAGCTCAATAAAAATACACGTATTTAAAAAACTAAAAACTCGTGGCACACCAAGTGAGAACACTTATGTATGTAATATAGCGCCTAGAAGTTAGGTTGACACGTTAACTAACCGTCAATATTGTCTTATCATTTCCCTGTGACAGGTGGCCGGGTTTGAATCCCGGCTGTGTGTACAGAGTGATTTTGATGAAATGGTATTTCACTCTCCCTCTAAATGCCTCTTCCTCATTCCTACCCCACTGGCGTAGTAAAATGTGGATAGCCCGGCCTTGTTGTTAGAAGGTGCAACTACATAGTAATATAAAGAGAGCCATTGAATAACGGACCCATTTTTACACTTAGCAAGCGAACAATAAAAATGTATACTTTTTAACCAAATTAAAGTTCCCCTTCTTATTTTTACTGTATGGTTATATGTACATTAAAGCGGATTAGAGGAACTGTACCCAAATTTGTACAAATGTGATACACTTTCTCCGTATTATACCTTTCTCATATGTGTAAAAATGCGACTAGCCCGGACGGATAGTATTAGAAAGTTAAACACGCACCACCCGGCCTGTCTTTTCGCACTTTAATGACGTTGGGAAGAGTAAGAAGCCATTTAGAAAAAAACACCCTCAATAAGTACGGCTAGAATTCGAATGGCGATTGACAACCTCGTCAGCAAAACAAATAGGACGAACTTGGCGAGCTTTCTTATCTTTCCAGGACCTGTGACCTAAGGGGAACATTATATTCTTATTTGGCGATTGTGTCCGAGTGCTGCAGAAGAAGGTAAGGGGTCATCATCTGAGTTTTAAAATGATATAAAACGTTAGTTAAAATGACCGCTACAATCGCCCGTCTCGGTGGCGTAGTTGGCTAACGCGCTAGTCGTGTTGAGTTCGACTGCCGAGGACGGGGAGATCGAGGTTCGAATCTCGGTCGGGTGAACTGGAAGGGGTTTTTCCTAAATGGTTTTCCACTCTTCCTCCACGCAAATGCGGGTTCACTTCCTCTATATTCAACCTTCCCCATTCCTAACACATTAGCGTAAATAGTACTTAAGCGTATAACCCTAACGGGTAGTAAGACGCGGTGCTAAAGTAAATTACAATCGCCCGTAGTCGAGCATGTCAGTTGTATGGTAAATCCGCGCAAAAATGACTTGAACGAAGTGATGTTTAAAAACTATGAACACCGGGAGATGTGCGTCAAGCTATTTTAAAAACCCGAACTCCTAAAGGCAAAAATCAAATATCTAATGTTTCATAACTAATTCACCATTAATTTAAAATATATTTAAAACCTTGGCACAGTAAATTAAATAAATAAAAACAAACTGCTATATAAAACAGTAACTTTTATATTGACATTTCCCTTGTTTATCAAGGCTACCTGCCCTCTCTCCAGGCAATAAGCACCATTGTCTCAAAACAAAATTATATCACTGGTAGAACTAGTGAACGACTGAACTATTGAACTAGATAATGAACTGAACCACTTAGAATTGATTGATGAACAGCAACGATAATATTTCACTCAACAATGAAACACAAAGTTGATTATAGCAACAACAAAATAATATGCCTGACATCACAAGAGGACAACTTGCTAATAACGGTTAAACGGTTTTATGACCCATTCGCATCGGGCGGTGTACTTAATTTGGTAGAAAAACCTACTCATCTAATTTTGTTAGCTATCATGAAAAAACCATTCACTTAGCTGATAAGAAAAATACGACACATTCACATGGTCCCTGTCTTCATACTTTTAATAATAATTCTACTCCACCAAACAAATTATAATTAACTTTTAGAAAATGAATTGTGTAGGCCTATGCACACATTAACAGTTAAATGAATTGTTCGTTACAAACTGAAATATATATTTTTAGTTAAAAATGATCTGTTCGTAACAAACCGAAATCTATTTTTCAATTATAAATAAATGTCTTTAAAATATATTTAATTAAATCCACTTTCTCGAACTTTTTTAAAAAAAAGTTACAAGCTGTTTCGTTTTGCTTTTGTTTTAAATATAGAAAATCACTGTTCACTTTGCTGATGTAAAGACAACTTTTATCTCTTCTACGCATGCGTCGTTGAGAACTAGAATCTGCACTGCTACCAAATCATTCAAAAATTTGCTAGAAAGTTACTTGTTTCGTCAACGGTCGTCATGATAGTGGCCGTCGACTTGTACTACTAAACTTTGTACGGAAACACCGCCCGCATTTACTTTGACTACAAGTTAACGCAACAATAAACAATAATTTAAATTATTCTTCTCACACGAGTTAGCATCCTCGTAAATTTGAATTGTACGACCGTTTACCTTCTTACCGAACAATTGATCATTTTGATCAGCTGTCAGTTTAATAGCAGGCCATTGTATATTTACCTGTTCCATTTGATCATTTTGATCCGACGTGGATGGTTGATATAGGTTTGAATTCACGTCCATATTTGCCATGTTGTCTTCGTCGACAGTTTCCTGGGTGACCAAGCAAGTTTCGGATTGGTCGTCAGATGGGCTTGACATGTTATTCTTAGGCACATTTATAAAAATAGACACAGTAGAATGTTTTACTTTAATGTGTCTCATCAGGTTCCCCATGGACCCACACGATACACTGATAATTTTGGAACAATAATCGCATCTTGCCTGCTTGTCTCCTATTTTTGTAAAATGATTCCAAAGTTGGCTTTTTCTTCGCGGCATTAAAAATTAATGTGTGCCTGCGTATTACTAAGTAATGGGATTCAATTATTCAAAATAAATCGGGAGCTATTTTTCAAAAGTTAAAAATTGTATTCGTGTTCAAGATAATATACGTTGAATTGAAATAATCTTAAATAACGTCTTCAACAAAATAAACACTTCGCTTTAAAGTTCGTTCTTTTCAAATCACACGATATAGAACTGATGTTTGAGTAATAGTTCAAACTGAACTATTCTGATCTAGTTCTGCTTGGAGTGAACTGTGGTGTAACGCAAACACGATCGTGATTCTTGAGCGCGGCCACAAACTCGACTAAGAGAACGATTCTTCGTCTAACTGAACTAGTGAACTAAACTAACAACCGAACGAAAGACTTGCGCAGCAAAGTTGCGCGGTAGCGGGCGGGCAGAGACTAACAAATAATGGTAGAAGAGTGTGGCGGGTAAAACTTGCCATGTCAGTTTTAGCTTTATTACACGAGCCTAAAACCTTACTATATCAGCATTAGCTTTAATACACGAGCCTAAAACTTTACATCAGAATTAGCTTCATTATACGAGCCTAAAACCCTACCTCATCTATATTAGCTTGCTTACACGAGCCTAAAACCTTAACATAACAATATTAGCTTTATTACACGAGCATAAAACTCTACCACATCTATATTAGTTTGCTTACACGAGCCTAAAACCTTAACATAACAATATTAGCTTTATTACACGAGCATAAAACTTACCACATCAGTATTTATTTATTTAAATGTCTTTATGCTGGCGAAGTTAAGGTGTTACACCTTGTCTTACACTTAACCAGATTACAAAAATTATAATTAAGGAATATTTCTAATTTAAAAGAGATAAGTAGTTAAATAAAATAGATCTTAAAAACTAAACAATTAGAAAATACATTTTAAACCAATCACATTCACAAACATTAATACAAATTTTATCTCATGCATACAATGTTTTATGCAAGCCTAAAACCCTACCAAATCAGATGAGCTTCGTTACACAAGCCTAATACCTTATTTTAACAGACTAAAACATTTGAAATAATGGATGAGTAATTTCCCGTGAGAATTTCAGATGATTGAATCCCAGGGAGGTATTATTATAATATTGAAGTATTAATATGTCTAGTCTACAAATGTTAGTGACACATTCAACCCCCGAGCGCTGTAGTCGATACGTGAATGTGATAAAATAACTGTTATTGTAACTCATTTGATGTTTCTGGTCTTAACGTACTAAGGAGAAATTCAACTGAAGCGGGAACTTTAGAACTTGGGAATCCATTCGTTATTTTTTTACTTGTATTATGAACTACTGCTCGTTCGGGCTATACGTCTATGTTCTAACTACGCTAATATGCTAGAGATTAGGAAGGTTGATCTAGAGGAAGGTTACTCGAATTTGCGTGGAGGAAGAGTGGAAAACCACACTAAGTACACCCGACCGGGATCTAACCCCGACCTCCCGTCTTAGGCAGTCTAGTCTTTTGCGAGAGTAGCGCATTAAACCATGCGGCCACCGGAGCTGGTTCGCTATATTTAAGTACGGGGATGATTTTCCAAGAGTGAAAATGTTTCATCTGTGATGTTTCTGGCCGAGCGGGCCCTGTCAGGTTGTAGAGTGTGGATGAGCCCGGCCTTACATCCGGGTCGTATTGATCTTACACTGCACGCAGGCATATTACTACACGTACTGAAAACATTGCTTCCACACTTTCCACTCACGGTGTCTCATGTTTTCAGACACGGTAGTACGCCTACCACTCATGTTTTCAGACACGGTAGTACGCCTACCACTCATGTTTTCAGACACAGTAGTACACCTATTACTCATGTTTTTAGACACGGTAGTACACCTCTCTCTGCGGAGGGGGTATTCTTGGTCCTGTAGAGTGACCCTGGTCAAGGACACAGCGACACTTTCACTTGTCGAACACACGAGACGTAGTAAAGAGAGAGTATTGTGAGCGTGAGCCGCTTTGTCGAGGGAAGGAGGTGCCTCCGTTTTATCAACAAACATGCCTTGCTTGACATGTTCGTTTCACCTAGGCTCTACAAGTTTGACATGTTAGTTTCACCTAGGCTCTACAAGTTTGACATGTTAGTTTCACCTAGGCTCTACAATAAGTTTGACATGTTCGTTTCACCTAGGCTCTACAATAAGTTTGACATGTTCGTTTCACCTAGGCTCTACAATAAGTTTGACATGTTCGTTTCACCTAGGCTCTACAATAAGTTTGACATGTTCGTTTCACCTAGGCTCTACAATAAGTTTGACATGTTCGTTTCACCTAGGCTCTACAATAAGTTTGACATGTTCGTTTCACCTAGGCTCTACAATAAGTTTGACATGTTCGTTTCACCTAGGCTCTACAATAAGTTTGACATGTTCGTTTCACCTAGGCTCTACAATAAGTTTGACATGTTCGTTTCACCTAGGCTCTACAATAAGTTTGACATGTTCGTTTCACCTAGGCTCTACAATAAGTTTGACATGTTCGTTTCACCTAGGCTCTACAATAAGTTTGACATGTTCGTTTCACCTAGGCTCTACAATAAGTTTGACATGTTCGTTTCACCTAGGCTCTACAATAAGTTTGACATGTTCGTTTCACCTAGGCTCTACAATAAGTTTGACATGTTCGTTTCACCTAGGCTCTACAATAAGTTTGACATGTTCGTTTCACCTAGGCTCTACAATAAGTTTGACATGTTCGTTTCACCTAGGCTCTACAATAAGTTTGACATGTTCGTTTCACCTAGGCTCTACAATAAGTTTGACATGTTCGTTTCACCTAGGCTCTACAATAAGTTTGACATGTTCGTTTCACCTAGGCTCTACAATAAGTTTGACATGTTCGTTTCACCTAGGCTCTACAATAAGTTTGACATGTTCGTTTCACCTAGGCTCTACAATAAGTTTGACATGTTCGTTTCACCTAGGCTCTACAATAAGTTTGACATGTTCGTTTCACCTAGGCTCTACAATAAGTTTGACATGTTCGTTTCACCTAGGCTCTACAATAAGTTTGACATGTTCGTTTCACCTAGGCTCTACAATAAGTTTGACATGTTCGTTTCACCTAGGCTCTACAATAAGTTTGACATGTTCGTTTCACCTAGGCTCTACAATAAGTTTGACATGTTCGTTTCACCTAGGCTCTACAATAAGTTTGACATGTTCGTTTCACCTAGGCTCTACAATAAGTTTGACATGTTCGTTTCACCTAGGCTCTACAATAAGTTTGACATGTTCGTTTCACCTAGGCTCTACAATAAGTTTGACATGTTCGTTTCACCTAGGCTCTACAATAAGTTTGACATGTTCGTTTCACCTAGGCTCTACAATAAGTTTGACATGTTCGTTTCAACTAGGCTCTACAATAAGTTTGACATGTTCGTTTCAACTAGGCTCTACAATAAGTTTGACATGTTCGTTTCAACTAGGCTCTACAATAAGTTTGACATGTTCGTTTCAACTAGGCTCTACAATAAGTTTGACATGTTCGTTTCAACTAGGCTCTACAACAAGTTTGACAAAATAGCAATAGCTACTTCTTTAGTTATTCCGTGATAGTTGTCATCATTATTTAAATACAAGTTTCCCTATTTAATTAAGTACTTTAATCTCGCCCATTATGTTTGGAGCATTGCATTGCGCGGAGAGTGAGTTTTCGTCACTTTTACTTCTGGTGCCTGCTTGGGGTTTTATTCTTCCTTGCATACCTCGCCTTGCAAGTTCTCCTTTTCTCCATATGGGGGGGAGGGGGGAAATCCCTGCCAACATTCCTCAAACTGTGCAGGCAACTTGTGCAACGTCTTCATTACAAGTATTCGCCTGGAGAGAATGAAAAAACCACCCAACCATGGGTCACGAGATCCACTTTAAAGGCGTGCGAATGTACTTACTAAGAAACTATCGCTCCTGTCTGACCGGATATTGATCCCGGTACTCGAGACACTGCACCCTGGCAAATGTTGATTCAATTAAGAAGTGTTTCAGGCCTCCTCGTCTCAACTCCTAGGTTAAAGAGTCTGCTGCCAAAGTATAAGTAACCATAGTAAATTACAGATAATCCAACAGATACGAAAATTACTCAAACTTTACTAAATCCAAGTGCTTGTTGTTGGCACCTTTGTTTAGAAAGTGCACGCTGGATCTAGGATTAGATATTCAGGTCTAAACAGTCCAGTTATCGACCAAGTGCCTTTCCACACTTTCCGGAACCGGCTAGCTGTCAGTGATGGGCACAATCGAGTAATAATAATCGAGTAACTCGATTGTGTTGTGTAATCGGTTGTGCTCGATTCTTCTGGGATTACTTGAGTAACTTTACTCGGACCTTGTTATTCTTTTATTTTCTCTTTTCTTATCAGCTAAGTGAGAATCGACCTTATTGGTTGGACTGTTTACCATGCTATTTCCATTTAAAAGGCATATTCCCTTAGAGCTCATTTTTCACCAACAGTTTCTGCTGCTACGCAAATATGACCTTTATGGTTTAAATGTTGGGCATGCATTTTCAATACAAAATACCCGCAGATGTAAGGTACACAATCGAAAAACATGTTAACAAAGCGTATCACATTTCCTATTCTTTTTAAAAGCACTCGTTGAAAGTTACTCGAATTTTTTTACTCGGCACCTCGGCAATCCTATTTCCACAATCGCATATAACGAAACTAATTATTGTCTTTCTTAATTATTTTATTGATTATAATTTCTCCTTAGTAAAATATGATTATTTAGAATTGAAACTAATTAGATAAGTTAAAAAAAAATAGAAAAAAGTAAAAATTGTTTTCACTTTCAAAAAAGTATGATTAGTATAAATTCCTTTAGCATGAATGTATAAAGAAAAGTTTATTTTATTAAAACGAGCACAAAACAATTTTTTTTTTGTGAGACACTTCTTAAAACGCATACTTTCATATTGACTGTAAGTGCAACATGAAACCTGAAAATAAGGGGGTCAGTGTCGAGTGCCTACTACAGGAAGAGATTATGGACTTGTTATTAGTTTCGAATTCCATTGCAAGACTCCCGAGTAATGTTGTCCAACCGATTGCCACGGGACGATTCGAGTAAATGATTCGCTATAAAAATCACTCGAGTAATTTTTTTCTCGATTACTCGATTGTGCCCATCACTACTAGCTGTGATACTGGTTATCCGGTCGCGAGGTTTATGAGAATGTCCACACCCTCTAGAACCGGCTAGCCGGTACCATTAATTCGGTCGCGAGGTGTGTGGGAGAGTATGAGGACTTTGACACGCTCCGGAGCCGGTCGAATGGTATGCATGCATTCATACTAGCCGACCGCAGTGTTGCCAACTGTACGATCTGGATACTACTTTTGATATAATTTCACCACGTGTTACAATCCAATTTTAGGATATTTTCTAAAAGTAATATCCTGTGGCCCTGCTATCTAGTAACAAATTTTACATTAACTATTATTTTTTCATGAAAATCGCAGGGCTTTTCAAAATAATGCCAGAAAGTATTATCCTACCGGTCAAAATACAATCCATTTCAGGTCCCTGTACTATCGCTAGAGATTATAGACTTGGCAACACTGGCCGACCGTCATCGTCAATCGCCCGGTGGCGTCTACGGAATCAAGACGTGTCGCTGGTGGCCTTAAGGAGTTGGGAGATATTGAAAGAAAATGCATTGAAGAACGTAATTATTCATATTTTTGATAACTGCTAACGATGGATCCAGCATTCTTTAAAAAGTAATCGGATAGTTTATTTCTTATATTGTTTGCTCCCCACGTAATATTTGTTATCTGAGTAAACTAGATATTGCAATTACATCCGCCAACTGATATCCATCTTTATCGTGAGCGAAAATATGTAGGTTAATACAAGCTTTGACAAAATCAACTGAGAATGCCAGATGTGCATTCTACATACCATCTATAGTCAAAACTTTTGTTTAAAGTAAGATTTTATCCAGCGTAAGGTCGAAGTAGATGTTTGTTTTGCGCGAATGCTTCATGTCCCACTAAGACATAAAATGGCAAATTTAGGCATTTCTCGGATGATATTTCCTGTTCGTTATTTTAAATATATGATCACAGCAGAGATATTTTAAACAGGTACTTTGGAATCGCAATATTTTCCTTAACTTCCAATGTCTACATAAATAAAACGGTATTCTTAATCTGCTACAGCCATTAATACTACTGATGCATAACCTTTGTAGTTCTGATACAGTGAACCAAGTGGGTTGACTATTCGAAGATGTTTACCGTCAACTGTCTCGAAACACTGCGTAAAATTAGTTCCCCCCCTCCTCCCCCCAGCCGTCGCCGTGATTATCAAGGTACAGAGTTTTAAATGAAAGCTTTCACACGTGACTGGACGGCCACCGTGGTAGCGACGACGTATCTCGATCTAAAGGACGGCCGCCGAAATGGTAGAGATACATTGTGTCTTATGTCTCTCTTCACACGTCACGGTATTTCGCCTTCAGTCCCACGTTGTTCGTTGTCTCGAATAAACGCTATGGCTTCTGGAACTTTTGAAATCGATGTTGAGGCAAGTGGAATTGAGTTCAGTGCTTAGAAACATCAATTTAGACGAGTACAAATCTCGGACTGAGTCATCGTGAGCTTGGATGGAGATTTGTGCTTTAATCAACTCAGAATTCGAGACGTTGGACGTTGAGAAGGGGGGGGGGGGAAAGAGTTCGATACACACAACAACTTCTTCCTTTGGTTGATGTTAGACCGTCTTTATTCACGACGCACGCCGTCCACGGTGAAAGCCAGCTTACTGTTCTTTTGTAGGTATGGGTATGCCTTCCAACCGCATGGCAGACCAGATATTATTACTTACATATGAATTTTTTTTGCCCACTGTTGAAATACATAATCTGTAGCTGTAGTGCAGATCTATCAAAGTACAGCCACTCGCTAGATATTTGGAACAACAAAAGTATTGATTGTTATTATTACCTAATTTCAGGTAAAGAGGTAATGAAGAAATGGGGAAACATCCTAGACGTCTTCGTAAAATTTGGTGAAAACAAAGAAACTATAAGATCGGGGGCTGGTACTTCAAATATAAAAAAGAACATTTATACAATGATCAGATCCAATTTTTAAATAAAGTATTTGAGGAACGGCAGACACATGATAGTCCATCAGAAGATATGAAAAAGTTCCAGGAAGGAACATCTGAACATGAAAATAATGAAAAAGTTGATACATTCAAAATATCACTGAAAGAGCTGGGATTTCAAGAGCGTAAATTAGGTTAAGTAGATCTGAAAATGATACAAGAGCTGGAAGAACGTCCGCCAAATCGACATTTGTCATTCTTCAAAGGAATCACGACATCGTGCCATTTCAAATAGGAGTACTACAACATGATAATCAAATTTTAAACAGCATAAACTAATACGTTCGTCACACCAGCCCATCAGCAGTTTCCATACCAAACCACAATTCCTCAACACTCGATCACACGATAGCAGATGTGTCCAACATCTGAGAGCCAGTTTTACCAGTTTCACGGCCAACAATGTCTGCTGCGCGGTCTGCCTACAGCACATCGGAAAGCAGTTGCTACCATTTCATCGACATTGGATTCTAATGAATTCACTTAACTTCATTTTTACTGTACCTATCATTAAATAATAACAAATTTAAACGAGTTTAAGAATCAAAAAGCCAAAATTATTATATTTGCTTTAGTGAGGATTTACTCGCATCTAGATATCACATTTTGAAAATTGAAACTAGTTTTATTTACCTATGGTAACAGCTAACATCTGAACAGGTTGAATGCAATCTTTCATACAAGTATTCTGATGCTGAATAGTATCTTTCAAATTATTGTCGATTTCCTCTTTTGACGAGTTATACATTCTGAAATAGTTTAAATCTTGTTTTCATTTACTTGTAGGTCCTCAAATAATGTACATATAAAACGATCCAAACTCTTCTCTTTTCATATTAAAAATTGGGTTGGGTTTCCGGTGCCGGATGGGTGTGAAATGACACTTAAGTCCTGCCGTCACTTATAATCACTTCTTTAATCTTACCTCGCCTGGTTCCACTATGGCGTAGCTTATATGATGGGGCCATAGTGTAACACATCAAGGTAACACTTCCATCTTTCAGGGTGAACGGAGTATACCTGTTCTCCATTTTACAACAGGTGACGTCACACGCCAGTTGGGACATGAACGTGGAACCTTATCTCCACGGTGGTAGAAGTGCCCTAACACACACATTTCACGTGTGCTGATGTTTGACAATCAGTGGCGCAGTCAGGATTCGCTTGTGGTTGGAGTTTGATTTCACTGACCAACTAAGCGGGGTCCATTGGTTTTTACAGCGGAAAAATTTGAAAATTTAAGTACTGCAAAATGCATATGCATCAAAAGAAATACAATAATATCCAAAATAATTTAAAATATATAAAAATTGTCATAATTCTCTAATTATTATGACTATTAAATTTTATGAACAAACTTTTATTTATGTTGCTGCTAGAATATACAAACATGCAAGTTTCAATCAATTTTATTTTGGAAATTTGATTTATAAAATTATTTTATGAGCTAAAATCTGAAAATTCAAATAAGCAACTTGCACTAACTCTTAACTCACAAAAATCAATTTTGTAATTATTCACTTTAACCTTATGTTAATTTTCCTTAGCTTCATAGAAAGTTCATTAACCACTTCATCCTCCCCATGTGGAAAAATCATATCTGGCCAGAACTGGTCCATATATGGGCCAGATATACCCAGAACTGAGACAGATCTGGGGCAAATCTGGCATTCCCAGATCTGGCCAATTCCACTTCTGGGCCAAATCTGGCATTTTTCCACATGGGTTCGTAACTGACACCTCTGAATGTATGTACATGAGAGCAAGCCCATTAAGTCTGTCTTCATTTGTAGAATTCCTCATGTATGATTTTAACAGCTTTAAGGATGAGAAAGAGGTAGGTGAGTAGCAAGGTCTGGGGAGGGGGGGTTCAACCCTGACCCCCCCCCCCTACCACCTTGGTTGCGCCGGTGATGACAATACGTGAAGTGGACACAAGGCCAGTGTGCATGTTTCAACTGTCTCGGGAACTAGTAGAAACACACCAGCTACGTTGAGTTTATACTCGTGCACAACGCATTGGATAACTAAACTAATAGCTCGTGAACGTGAAACATATAGTTGAACATAGACGACCCTTGTACTTGAGTTGTATTAGCCAATGAGAACGCGAGGATAAGCTCTAGCCAATTAAACGCCAGCATAAACAGCAGAAGCTCTAGCCATTTAAACGCCAGTATACATACCAGACGGAAATGATCGTCTGTTCATGTTTGAAATACCTTTTGGTAGCCATACTTGTTTGTTATAGTGAATTATCTTTGTTTTAGCTCATTGACTACGATAGTAAAATAATAAAATTGAAAATAAAGGGGGAATGTAGCATTTTTGGTGATATGGAAACAAGAGATAGTGGATGTTGAAATATCAAAAGCGAGATAAGAGCAGATGCCGGAGATTATGGATGTTTTTTAAATAAACAGAAATAATGCAGTTTTGCAATAATTAAAAGAATTGTGTCTTAAAATAACACGTCAAATGCAACATTTAATGATTTGTACGAATCTAGTATTTCTATTCTGTAACGCAAGGTAAACTAAAGCCAGCCATACACGTTCAGATCTGATCCCAATGACCCGATGTTGATTAATACATGGCTCGGCCCTGCACACACATGTCATTTTAGATTCCTATGAGTAATTTAATCTAACAGATGATTGTCTCAGAAGAAACAAGGGCTGCCATTGCCTTTGAGTACGACATTCCCAGTAGAAATAGCGTCATCATCATTAGATCACCAATCTTGCGAATGGTTTGCTGCACCTCTGCCAACATCATTCGCTATCTGACTCCAGTCTTAGTCCCCCTCTTGAATTACTCCCACTCAAATGCGGGTACATTCTACCGTACCCCCTACCCATGAGCGTGCGAATATCCCGGACGTGTGCAAGACGCGCTGAACAATTGGATTCATGTGTGACGGACAGTAAGCCTTCATTTTTCTTCGTCACCCAATTTGGCTTTATTTCCGCTAGATCGATTCCATTGCGGCTGGTAGTTAAAATAACCAAACAGCGGCCAGAGGGGGGAGGGGGGATATTTTCTTTGTATGTTTTCTTGATGTTAACGCAATTTAAAGGCGAAGTAGATAAATGAAAATTAATTTTGCATTAGTGGCTCCACTGCTTTTTTCAAGTCGGCTCTATATTATGCTATGAATTATTCTCTGTATTAATAATTGATTAAAGTGTTTATAATACTAATTATAGCTTTACCTAGTCAAAATCTTGCGGGAAATTAAATCATTTGGATCACTCCTGCGCGGCGGGATTTTGTTAATCCGAGTCGAGTTGGCCACACTGCCCGTCCTTGTTCAAGGCGCGAGTCTGCTTGTTGCAGGATGGACGCCGCTCCACGAGGCCTGTAACCGCGGCTGGTACAAGGTGACGCTAGCGCTCCTGGAGGCCGGGGCGACAGTCAATGCCCGCGGGCTGGATGACGACACGCCCCTGCACGACGCCGCCGTCAACGGTCACCTCAAGGTAGGAGACTTGACCAGGCCTGGATTTAGATCTTGGAGAGGGACCCTCGAACTCGGAAGTTAAAATTCACAGCAAAAAGGACAATTCGTCAAATTTACACATCATAGCCAGTTTACTGCATGACAAGTTATACATACATAGAAGCAGTACAATACCTACATAAAGTATTTCTTTCTACACTTGACATCTGAAAAATCTTTAATGAACTTCTCAAATTGTATCATATTTAGAATACTGCCCTCTACATCCAGTAGGATCATCGTCGATGACAACCGAGCAAAAACAAACATTCCCGAAATTACATATAGACCTAGTAGTAACGTTAGTAACGATGCTTAAAAAGTAGGTCGTTGTCAAAAATTGTTCGTCACAATTTTCTTTTAGTTAAATAAAGTAATATTTTAATTATATTTATGTATAAAGGAGGAAGGGGGGCTTTGTCTGGGGGACTCGGGGGAAATGCCTCTTATAAACCTG
>CABFWO010007645.1:10856-23539 GCA_902155825.1 Timema genevievae | reverse complement strand
GTGTATAAAAGAGATGGATAGTAAGCAGGGCCGGATTAATGACAATAATTGGTTTGGTGTTAAACGTCTTAATTTGATATCATTTGAATTTTTATTGCGTGGGTAAGGAACGGGTCAAACTACTAGTTTTATTTATTTGTTGTATTTAACATGCGCTTTCTGAACCAAATGATTATATCAGCACACGAGAATATCTATGAGTGAGATCGAAACAATTTTGCCGGGAAAGGTATTTTCACAAAACTTACAGGGTTATCTTTCATAACACAATCGACATGGGACCGACGGCTTTACTTTCCCTCCAAAAGAAGTTATGCTATGGATTTTTATCACTCGGAAGAAATCCTTTGACCCCGGTGGGGTTTTAACCCACGAACACCGGGTCTTGAGGCGAGTACTTTACTCCAAGACCAGTGAAGTGGACAAAACTGCTAGCATTATTATATGATTGAATGCTCAAGTATAAATATAGCGCCACAAACACAAAACCAAATATTGTTCGAGAATAAGAATAACAATCTCAACTAAAATAATTCATGGCTGCACTAGTGAGCACGTAAACTAAATGCAAGGCTCATATATACTGGCAACGGGGAGATCGGGGTTCAATTCGCAGCCGGTCATTCTCTAGGTATTTTTTCTAAATGTTATCCTTTTATTTCTGTGTGCAAATACAGGTACATTTCACCTACATTCTACCTTCATCACCCCTACCCTATTAGCGGGAGTAAATGTGTATATCCCGAACGGATAGTAAGGAAATGAGCTAAAAAAATAAAGTCTAAGAACGTCGAGCAGGGCCTTATCTAGGGTGTTGTGCTCATTATAGGAGCCAGGGAAAACCTTACGAAAAGGCCAAATAGCTATTTGTGCAAACTTGTATGGGTTTTTTAATCTGCATATTATTATTCTCATTTAATAAAAATAACTTTACATGAATCAACACATTGAGGAACTTTGAGCGGAAAATCACCACTCCTCTTCTGATTAGAAAAGATGTCAAATAAATAATGTCAATAGATATATTGTGTTTGTTTATTTCTAAGACATTCTTAAATATTTTAGGTAGACATTCTTAAATATTTTAGGTTATAGATAAATATATTTATGCTAGTTTAAAAAAGTAAAGTAAAGATTAGGGCTAATGTTAAAGAGAGTTTAATTAGCGAAGAACATTTTTTAAATAATGGCTGTTTCCATTAGCTACGGATTTTTTTTATATAGAATATTGACTTCGTGTTAACATTTCTGCCTAATTTCCCTTTTTAATTTATGGTTTTGAAAACTTGTGTGCATTTTAATGTATTTGAAATATCAATTTTGTGTTAACAACTACAAATATATATTAATGTTACATATTTTTATTGTTTTAACAAATACTGTGCGTTTTTATTAATTTATTTTAAACAAATATTATTTAAGCAAAGTAATAATTTTTTGCCATTACATGAATGTCATTGTTCAACGCTCAATTTATTTATCTGACCATAACATAATAACTGTTCAGATAACTAGACATTCTTTTGTTTTAATGGGGAGGGGACTGGGGAAGAGATTTATTTCAAATAATGGTTTGGTGTGAAATCATCTCACATGTATAATTTACTAGCAGGCTGATCCATTCTTTGCATTATATCAAACTATTCAAATTGGGACGTTCAACATCCGGCTGCTAGCATTTATATAATTCCTCCTTGCACAATACCAAGCTAACTATGGCAATCCCAATTTAAAATTTCCGCTCAGATTTCACTCATAAATTTGAAATTTTAACACTTATTTGATTCTCTGGAGTGATCCCCATACCTTCTTACCAAATTTCAATTTTATACCTGAGTTAAAACGTTTTTCTTATTTTAACCCCCTCCTCTAAGTCCTGGAGCCCAATTTTGAAATTCCTAGTTTCATAAATTTTCTTCGTTAAATGAGGTGGTCCTTCTAAAGCTCTTCAAAATTTCAATTTTTCATCTTATCTCTAAGGGGCTTTGATTTTTCTGAATACACACCTAAACTCACTTTCTTTTTTATTTATATTACTAGCATGAAGTACAGCTTTGCACGGGAGAATAGTTTAGGGTAACTAAAAAGATTAAAAAGGGTAAAAATTAAATCAAATCAATTTTTATAAGATTATGTAATAAGTTTAACAAATGTTTAAATGTATAAAAGGGGTGCTGAGGGAAAAGTGACGGACAGACAGACGGACAGACAAATGGCATTGCGAAAACCATGTTTTTGGTTTCAGGGGGTCATGAAACGTTGACATTTATCGAAATCAAGTTCAATTTTTTTGAAAATCGCAATACTACTTGATATAGATCGTTCCTGGTATTTATTTTGTTATTTTTAAACAGTAAATAAGGTAGTTTTAATTCAATATTTATCTAGCTTTGGCCTTGCATACAATATATCGAATCTAGTATGAATTTGTTTTTTTTTCAATAGGAAATTAAGGGAATATTTTAATGTGTATAGCATTTATCTTTTTTAAAATATAAATCATAAACCTGGTTTTAAAAGGTAGTTTATGCACCCGACACATCTTTAATGCTCTATATTTTAACAATCACATAATTAATGTATTTAATAAAATAGTATTAAGTCTTGGGGGAGACCCATTCCCAGTTTTCCCTCCCTTGAGTGTGCCACTGACCTATATATATATAAAATACCCAAGGAAGAACAAACACAGAAATTCAGCATTAGTCTTTTTTTGGTGGTAAAGTTTCAATTTGAGTAAACACTTCAATTTTCTATGTTAATAGGCTTTTTGTTGTAAATTATCAGAACTATATTATATCTACTAAAATAAATGAATATATTGTTTTTGCTTAGAAACATTTTTGACAGTATTTTTATTGTGATAAATTAATGGAAAACTATTATTTTATAAATATTTTCACGTAAATTAAAATAAATAGTTTGACACAATATAACATACTTTCTCATATAGTAACTAACCAAGAGTTGGTTTACATCCTTTTTATATTACAATTAGGAATCAAATTTTCATAAATTTGTCGTCAGTAACCCATAATCGAATGTCTGTGAGGTGCACTGTACCATTTATTTATTTATTCAAACCTATAAATACTATAAGCAAGATTAATCCTGCTAATTTTAAATTATAGTGTTGCGAGTAAAGACATGCGGACTTTGATGAGTTTTGTTTAATTTTTTATATTAATTGTATAAAGCCGAAAATGACCGAACTCGATTGAGTGTATACATTAATTTGGACACCATTTGCTTATAAATTGCGGGCAGGAGGAAGATTATACATACACACACACACAAGTACGATTCTAGAAAAAAAAAATTTGTTTAACCTTCAAACCATTCTATTCACAATGAATAGCTAATAGCTCAGGGTTGGAAAAAAAACGGGTTATTTAAAAAAAGTTTGTTTTTAACTTATATTACGTTTTATTGGGTTTGTTGTGTTGTGATTAAAGATATTATGTATGTTATCTGATCCAACCAATCATTCTAACATATTAATTAGTGCCTAGACTGTTACTTTACAAATAAAATAACGTGTAGACCTAACAATAATATTATATTATATAAATCAATTTTTTTAAGGAAATACAAACAATAGACATTGGTTAACAAAATTCAGAATAAAACTTTCATGCAATCATGTTAGTAAAATTTTGTTCTTAGAAAAGAATGTTTTAAATTTAAATTATATGTGTATTCTTTAAAATATTCAATAACATTAGTATGATCCAGTCCAATGTTAGTATGTTTAATTCAATTTCCAATCTATTTATTACAATTTTATTTAAAGTAATTAATCATATTTTAAATGTTAAAAGGGAAATAAACGAACTATTTTCAAAAATTAATTAGACAATTGCTTTGTATTCAAAATATAATAAGTGTTTTTTTGTTTTGTTTTTAAGTGGGTATTTTTAATAAAACCCATGTGGGGGTTTTGGGGCTGGATATGATTATAACAACCCTGCCTTAGCTAACTCTACTTGCTTTGATTATACGCGATTGTAACAAAGAGCTATTGCATCCATGTTATTTACGTTCACATTTTTATATTTATTGTTAACTTATATGGTTGATCTAAAATTTATATAGCCTAGTTTTATTAAGAAACTACTTTTTAAATTACAGCTTTACATTCCGTTGTTTGATACTTGTAAACAATGGAAATCCCATAAACAACATTACGCAATCATTTAAGGAAATCTTATAATGTTAGATTTCATTTCAACATTAGTTAATCAACTTCCAATACTTAATTTAAATATTTTTAAAGACTAAACACTTAACAAAGATTTTTTTTTTACTATAAATAAATTTAAATAAAAAAGTGTTTGGTTTGTCATTGGTTTTATTTCCTTAACGCTAAAGGACTGGACTTTGTAAATACTATGGGAATTAAACACACATGAAAATGTATTAACTTTTTCACAATTGTTTAGTAAAGTATTGTAAAATGTTACTTAATATAATTTATATATGTATTGCCTTTAGATTGAGTATACTCTAATTTTTATCGTAAGAAGAGTAAATGACACTCACAAACGTTAGTAAAATTACATTTATTTATTCATAACTGAAGTAATGTGATTTACAGCGTTTAACCTTAAATAGATATTATAAATAGGCCTATCTTTAAAATAATAATTAAGTAAAATGCCATCAACGTTGACCACAATATTTTTAATGTATTTCATTATATTTTCTAAACCTGTTCTTACTAAAAGAATTAGAGTTGACCTGGTCAAACGCAGTGGGGGGTGGTTTTCCACTTTATTGTTATCACACTTCATTTTTTTTCCATCGACGCCAGAAGAATGTTGGTGCATTTCCTACAAACAATCCTTCTTAATTTTAAATTATTATAAGTAAAATCCTTTTATATAATGTTTATGTAAAAATAAATTGTTTTAATTTAAAATAGTTTTAATTTGGTCTATAATGAATTATTATTAAAACAATTTAAAAGATTTACCCGCATTTTAATTTATTGGACTGTTTATTTTAACGATTTACTTTGATTAACTTTCAATTAAAATTAGTTATTGTATTAATTAATTCAGAATGTCAAGGTTTTAGGCTTACACCTTGATTAGAAATACAAATCTAATATACTTGTATTGACGATTAATAATATACTATATTATACAAGTGTACAAACTGAAAGAATGTTGAATGAGCACCATAACAGCTATGTATCATTTAGAAATAGAACCCCGGCCTTCCAAACATGAGCCGAGAAAAAAAGGAGAAACCAGCCCTTTCCTTTCTTTGTCTCGGTATTTTTTTGTTTCTCACGAGTTGGGCAGTGTTGAGGGAATCTATTTTTGGAAAGAATGTATACCTGCCAGTCAGTCAACCCTACAGGCGACGAAATGTCTAGTTGTACACAAGTTGAATTTCTAAAAGCACGAAGCGTAGCGGATTTAAAACAAAATAGAATGTATGGGGATTCCCCCTTAAGTTACAACAGTATCGTCGTCGGCTCTATAATTTGCTCTGTGCACTACAATGAACTGCAACTTCAATTCAATCGTGAACAATGATCTCTATACTATACAGGATTAACAAAAACATATCCTTTGCAACGGAACAAATCATGACGCTAAAGTTGGTCGTCTGCTTGCTAGCGAGGGGACATATTTAACGGTTTATTTCAATGTTCTTGTGCAAAACCGTGTTACTGGTAAATAAAAGTAATATTGTTTGAAAGTAGTGAAGTATCTATTATACCCCACTTGGCTGAAGTCACATTTACATTAAAGGATATACAATTCAGTTTTAAGGGTAATATCGTACAAATAAGAATAAAATCTTTAATATATTAAAATATGTAGCTACCGCCCATGTTGTTTATATTCTGCCAAGACTACAATAGATTTAAAATGGGTTATTAAATAAGGTATTGGTTTCAGAAACAATATTCTATTTAAGGTTCAATAGCTAAAATTAAAAACAGTAGCTTAAACCTTAATTATATTTGTTTGAATGACAAACTTTGTTTAGTAGTTTTACATTAAAATTAACTTTCAGGTTATAGACTTTTAGGAAGTATTACTATATTAGCCTACATCAACTTATTTAAAGAAACAAGTCATGATTGTTGAACTTAGTTGTGCTCTTTATACCTTTTATTAACAAATTTATTTCGTTCGGCTAATCATACATTTATATATCTCGTATATTAATAAAAATTAGTGAACGATGTCGAATTGCCACATTACCTTGTATTTGTGTAAGAGAGAGAAATACCCGAAAGTTTGCTTCTGTCTTACACAATGAAGTGCAGACGACAGTGATCTCTATACTATACTGGATGAACATAAACACACCCCCTGCAACGGACCAAATCATGAATCTAAAGTTTGTCGTCTGCTTGCTAGCGAGGGGACAGATTTTTCAATGTTCTTGCAAAAAAAGTGTGTCTGAAGAATAAAAGTATATTTAAAAAAAATAATGAAGTATTATATCCCACTTGACTGAAGATACATTTACATTAAAGGATACACAATTCAGATTTAAAGGTAATATTGAACAAATAAGAATAAAATCTTTGATATATTAAAATATGTAGCTTAGGCCCTTGTTGTTTACATTCTGCCAAGACTACAATGTATTTAAGATTGGTTATTAGCTTATATTATAATGGTTTCAGAAACAATATTATATCTAAAGTTCAACCACTAAAATGAAAAAAAGGTAGCTTAAAACTTAATTACATGTGTTTGAATGAGTGAGTTTGTGTAGTAGTTTTACATTCAAATTATCATTTAGGTTATAGGCTTGTGTAAA
This sequence comes from Timema genevievae, assembly GCA_902155825.1. NCBI lineage: Eukaryota > Metazoa > Arthropoda > Insecta > Phasmatodea > Timematidae > Timema > Timema genevievae. Next base: position 16,747 of record CABFWO010007645.1, on the reverse strand, counting down.
GTATTACTATATATTTAAATTTGACCCTTACCTTGTATGTATTGCATTCAGAAACCATATTATATTTAATGTTCGTTAACTATAAAGAAATAAGGTAGCTTAAGACTTAATTACATGTGTTTGACAAACAAACTTTGTGTAGTAGTTTTACATTCAAACTACCATTTAGTTTATAGGGTTGTAGGAAGTATTACTATGTTACAATATATTATTTAAAGTTAGCTCTCAGCTTGTATATTGCTTTCAGAAACCATATTATATATAATGTTTGATAGCTATAATGAAAAAAGGGTGCTAAAAATCTGATTACTTTTATTCGAATGACAACTTTGTGTAGAAGTCCTACGCTCAAACAATCATTTAGCTTATAGGTTTGTAGGAAGTGTTAATATTTTAGCCTAAATCAACTTATTTAAAGAAACAAGTCATGAGTGTTGTACTTAGTTATGCTCTTCAAACCTTTTACCAACCCATTTATTTCGTTTAGATGATCATACTTGATATATCTCATATATTCATAAAAATTAGCGAATTAGGTTGAAATGCCACATTGCCTTGCATGTGTTTAAGTGAGGAATAAATACCCGAAGGTTTTCTTCTCACCTACACAATGGTGTGCAGACGATAGCTCAATGATCGTGAAGCGCTACACTAGCGATCCATCAACCACCCCCAATAAATACTCTCAAAGCTTCACTGGGAGCAAAGTACGAATAGCATAATTAGACTGGTTTCCCTTTCTAAGTTCACTCTGTGCTGGCTCCTTCAATTCATGGAAGAATGGCCACGTATGCGTCGAAGGGCTTTATACAAATGAAATTTCCAGTGAAATTTCTGCACAATCATCATGGTAAGTCGAGCATAGTATTTTATTTTCCTGTAGGGCTGAAAAAAAAATTAGTCTTGCCTGTTTGTGTGTGACATATCTTTATCAAACTGTCCTTAACTTATTGAAGTTCTTCCTGATAATAATAGGCTCTAACTTATAGTTCAAGGATTACTTATTTGTCAGTTCTTGAGTACATGTTACACTATTTAAATAATTTCACATAGATTACAATTGTTTTTACAAATTCAAATATTTACAAAGATGCAGCATAACCCTACATGCTATAGACAATATTTAACACTACAACTGGTTTTAAATATATTGCCATTTTCAGGCTATTTGACATAATCAAGAAACCTACGCTTTGCGTGAATTTTAGTTGCATTCTTTCTTTGTTACATATTACCACACAAATCCATTATTATTTAGGCCACACCCAATGACACAGAATACAAAGGCATATCAATATTAAGGTTAATTATTTGTAGGCTTTCTACATTTAATGGGTGATAGTAGGTAGTCTTCATCCATCCCATTCTAGTTTCTTTATCGTTGTACAATATTTATATATTTTATTCACTTTATTACACACACAAAAGTAAACAGAATCGAATCAAGCCAAGATTTATATATTTTTAACATTCATTAAACACTAAATCGAAACAAAACTAGACAACCAATCGCCCAAATCACTTTTGAAATGTAAATATCGACAATGACGAGTAACTTTCCCTTGATGCTTTGTGTTAGGTACACCTGTGATACCGCGCACTAAACTAACAACATTATTTAACTTTCCCGTTATGCTTTCAACTACACCTGTGATTTTAAACACTAAAACAAATTATGTCATTGTTCACCACCCATTTTTATTATTAAATACATTTAATTATTAACAAAAAAGGTTAGGTTAAGCTGGGTTGGAAAAGTCTCATAATAATGAATATCATAAATTATTTGTCATATTACAGTGATATCATTAGATTACGTGTGATAGCCAGTCACTTATGGAGTTGTTATGAAAACATATCATTGTTTTATGTTGTTTCTAAGACATTTTATTCAATAATAATACGTATTGTACAGGCCGACCGAGGAGGAAGGCACGGCAGTTCACACATCCCTGTGTGAACCGCAAGTTCTTTTAAGGATATTGGGGTATGTTGCTGCTGGTTAATCGAAGTTGAAATTGAACACTGAATATTCAAGGTTATAATTTCTAAAAATAAAACAATCCATACATTGATTAAGCTACAATTAAACAAGTCACTAAATTGTCCTAATCCACTCTGCTAAATAACATAAAATAGAATTAAATTAAATAAATAACTATAAAACACAACTATTAAAATATTTAAAGCCGTGACAAAATTGTTCATTTTAACATAGTTCATAATAACAATCAATGTTTACATCCCCTGTATCTTTCTCTTAAGACCCCATTTTATGACACGAAATCAAAGTTGAAGTCTATGAAGAAAAAAATATAATCTCGGGGGTGTGGAGCCTAAATTCTGTAAACTGCCAGGGAAGGAGTTAAATATGTATAGGTGGGGGTCCTTGAATGTCAATCATTCCCTAACTCACCCCCTTTGTCAGAGTGGAGTGAGGAAGGTATTTGATTCATTATCTCCCCCATGTAAAGGAAGAAAAGACAGAAATAGCTTGATCTCAAGTGCAGATAAGCTTTTTGAGTTCCATCTTCCAATATTCAAACCACTCTGGATGTTAATAGTTTAAATGTTGCATTTTATTCTTGCTTGTAGGTACCCAACACATTTAACAAAATTTTACTCTAATTATATTTTTTTACTTTAAAGTTTTAACTATCGAACACATTTTACAAGACTTGCTGATATATTAAAATACTTCTAGTTATAAATACCCACTTCTTTGGCCACATGGTTTAAGGTGTCACTCGCAATATATTAGACTGCCAAGGCAGTGAGGTCGGGCCTTGATTCCAGTCACATGTACTGAGTGGGGTTTATCCTAAATGATTTTCCACTCTCCCGCCCATACATTAGAGTAATTTAGTAGGTCTACAAAGGTGCGTAACCTGTACAGGTAGTAGATGTGCTAAAAAAAACTACTCATAAAAATGGTAAATTCAATCAATAGTTTTTTTTACTACATTAACTAGTGTAGCCTCTTACCTAAAGAGTTGGCTCAGTTACATTGAGATCAACCTGACATGGGAATCGGAACATGGTTATAGTCCAGTCCAGCATGGATCTACATTGAACATAAGCTAGATGTCGAAGGTTCGATGTTTTCCTCATAGATGATTTTCAACCATCACTGTTTTGTAGCGATGTCCGAGACAACAATATGTTTATGTGTTTGTTTTAAAAATATTAATATTTTATTATTAGTTTTTAATAGATATATTAGTTTCATATTCATTTTTTACAAATACACTTCAGTTACAGTTTCAATTGGTTTGAAAAATATTACCAATGTTTAAAGGAGGGAATTCACTGCTATTTCACTTTCGAGGAAAAGATAGCGTTTGGGCTATTATGACCACCACACTTTGTATAGTCCGCTAGTTTTAGCTTTGACTTTACTTTTAGAGTCAACACACAGAATAAAATTAGTTTGCGTCAACAGTTGGCAATACTTTTTCAAAGAATATTACATTTTAAGAAGTTAGAGGCAAGAAATTGTCTTTTTTGATAGATATTATCAATACCAATAAACAACACTAATAGTATGGTAAAATATTATCAATGTTGGCAGCAAAGAAATTTGTCACCATTTTCTAAATTGTTCAGGTTATACCTAACAAGTATGTATTTGTGTTGTAATTTTTCTAGACAAATTTAAAGCTATTAAATAAATATCCTAAGTACTATTAATATTTTTATCAGGAAGTATTTCTTATTCAGGATTTTCAAGATGTTTTGCCACTGCCAGCTCCAAGAAACTCAAGGACAAGACTGGTAAAAACATTGTTTTTGTTGATGGAATCAGAACACCTTTCCTAACTTCTGGGAGCGACTACTCCAAACTGATTGCGAATGATTTGGCAAAACATGCATTATTGTAAGTACAACAGTATTGAATATTTAAAATAAAATAAAGTTACTCAAATGGTTTTAAGGGGTAATTTCTTAACTAAATTAATTTGGGTTCGAATGGCAATAAATTGCATAGGCTATTTTAAATATTTTAGTAAGCCCTAGTTCTGTTCTATTTGATTGAAGGTGACCTGGTGGTCTAGGGGTAAGGTGTCAGACTTCTGTGCTGAGGGTCCGGGGTTCAATCTTCTGTCCCGGCAGAGATTTATCTGATTGCGAAACCCTTCCTTTACCTCTGACAAGTTGTGTATTAATCACAACTTGTGAATGTGAGGAATGCCAGGCCTCCACCGTGGTTCGGATTCCACTTTAAACTGTAGGTCCTCCATTTCATCTCACAATCACCCTTCCATTACACATTAGCGTAAGTGCGTATAACCCGAATGGGTAGTAAGACGCGGTGCTAATAATAATAATAATAATTTTGAGAGATATCTGTGTAACTTATATGAAAACAATTGAAATAACCTACCTATTTCTCTAAAAGGCTACATTTAAAACCTGTTAATATTGTTTCCAATTGCGGGAAAAGAAGCTAGATTTGATTCAAAATAGTGCCTAAAATCATGAATTTGTTTATCATGCCCAGGTATTAAAATCCCTCTTAATGTCATGTGTGCTTTTAAATGGGACCCTCAAATCCTTTAGTATATTCAAGATTAAGGATTCGAGAAAATATCTGATTCAAGATAGAATTATTGTTGTTATTGTTTTAGGATGTTTGGTGTTTCAACCCTCGCCTAACCTTAGGATAAACTTAACAACCATAACTCTGAATCTGAATTTAACACTTGATTGAATTTATGAATATTATAACCATTAATAATGCATTGTGATGTAAAATATATTAACATTTAGTTACTGTTTATATTTTCTACTATTCTAGCGAATTTCCTCTTATGTTCATTATTTTTACCAAAATTCAAATTCATTAAATTGTATTTGACGCGATTCCACTTGTGTCCTTGTTAAAAAAATATTACATTCATTACTGTTTCTAGCCTGTGGTCAGTTTTTTATTTGTCATTTTCCACTACTGGCTTGTTAGGCTTGTCGTAGCTTCATATGCCTTATAATCTAACTTAAGTCTAGGACAGGCACAACATCCAGTACCCAGCCTTTAATTTATCATTGTGAACGGATAAATCCTCATTTCACCAATGATACATTTTCGGCCATGCTGGGAATTGAACCCAGGACCCTTAGCTCAGTAGACAAACATGCTACCGACTGAGCTAAGGTGTTGTATTCTTGTTAAATTTGCTATCAGTAAACCTAAATGTTCAAAAAAGTCATCAAATTTTGTTTTGTTAATCATACAAAGCAAATACTTAACTTTCAAGCTCTGATTCAATTCACTTTGATTAGTATGACAGTAAATGTAATGCAAGGTTTTAATTTAGAGGCATTGTGAAGAAGACCGGTATTCCCCGGGAGGCTGTGGAATACATCACGTATGGAACCGTGATTCAGGAAGTAAAGACGAGCAACATTGCTCGGGAGGCAGCCCTTAGCGCTGGTTTCCCTTACAGCACACCTGCGCACACCACAACCATGGCATGCATCAGTTCCAATGCTGCCATCACTACAGGTGAATGCACACATAAGGTGTACTGTCCAATTTTGATGGAAATAGCCTTTTTGAAAATGCAAAAACTTTTTTTTTTTTTTTTTGCATTCAACAATGATAACATTTTACTATTTTAAAGCTACTGATAGGGTGACCTGGCATTCTAGGGGTAAGGTGTCAGACTTCTGTGCTGGGGGTCCGGGGTTCAATCCTCGGTCCCGGCACAGATTTATCTGATTACCAAACCCTTCCTTCACCTCTGACAAGACGTGTATTAATCACAACTTGTGAATGTGAGGAATGCCAGGCCTCTACTGTGGTTCGGGTTCCACGTTAAACTGTAGGTCCTCCATTTCATCTCATAATCACCCTACCATTGCACATTAGCATAAGTGCGTATAACCTGAAC
>CABFWO010007644.1:0-23541 GCA_902155825.1 Timema genevievae | reverse complement strand
AACTGTTGATGAAAAATGAGCTCTAAGGGAATATACCTTTTAAATGGAAATAGCGTGGTAAACAGTCCAGCCAATAAGGTCGATTCATACTTATCTGGTAAGAAAAGAGAAAATAAAAGAATAACACGGTCCGAGTAAAGTTACTCGAGTAATCCCGGAAGAATCGAGTACTCCCGATTACACAACACAATCGAGTGACTCGATTATTTTTACTCGATTGTGCCCATCACTACCTAGCAACCTTGTGGGCTATTCGCAACTTTATCTCCTATCAATATTTAATATGACAATAAACGAACACAATTTGTAATGTTTTTTCTATTTCTCTAAACATGAATCGAGCTGTGTGTCATTGTAGACCAAACGTTTATTTTTTATTTGGTTTATGTTTCGGTGTGTCAGTTATTTTATTACTTTCTAAAATTTGGGAAACTAGTTGTTTGACTAACCTCAACACGGTTAGTTATCAACAAGAATTTTCTCACATAATAAGAAATGAACTGGAAAGTGATGAGTATAAACCAAGAATAAATCTTGCAGGAAAGCCACAAAAAGCCTTAAAAACTCCTCAAACTCTAATACGTCCACGTTACTATTCTACTGAACTTGGAATTAGGGAGAAACTCTTTGTAGGTGTTTTGTCATCTTATGATACACTAAACAGCTATGGGGTTTTGTTGAACAAAACTTTAGCACATATTGTTGAGAAGATAAATTTTTTTATAGAATCAACGGGTCTTAAAAAGCCTAATGTTTCAATGCCTGGTATAGTATCGTTTACTGATACACGTAAAATACTAAAGCCTTTTCACATGTTTAAGTACATAACTGATAATTATCTTGAAGAATATGACTTTTTCTTTATTGTCAAAGATACTACCTTCGTGAAGGCAAGAACATTATACAATCTTGTTGAAAGTGTCAGCGTAAGTGAAGTTGTTCATGCTGGAAGTGAAAAAGTTGATCCACAGGGATTATACTGTTCCTTAGGTAGGCTATATTATGTTTTAAGGCTCTTGTGCAAATTAGCGGGCTATAGTAAAACTATTCTTTCAACAAAAACACAAGGGTGCGAAACCTAAGAACCATACATTTAGGTCATTTTTTTCTTTATAAATCACGAAAATCACAAAATTAAGGAGCTAGTATACCTTAACTGTTCCATTTTAAGCCATTTCTTTCTTGAAATATCCAAAAGATTGATATAAGCCATAAGGTTTACATTATTCCAAACATTAAAACATGTGGAATCGATTTGAACCAAAAAGAAAAGAAAACTTTTAAATTAAAAAAGAGAAAGTTCCACTCACCTAAGCAATGTATATCTTTCGACCGTTGTAGAACTATTTGGACACAATCCACTAAACCCCAAACATAATTTTTACTGTCTTTACGAAGTCGTAAAAACTGTCTATGACGACCAGAATTGACTTTATGTCATAGTAAATTTAACTTCAAACAAATAAACTTGTAGGCGATCACAAGTATTCATAATAACCAAATTATAGACAAAGTAAAACATAATATTTATGACGTCATTGAAATAACACAACTTTGTTAATTTATATTAATTATTATGACACTTATCCAACCCAGTTTAACCTAACCTTTCATGTGTAAATAATTTAAACTTAATATTATTATAGATAAAATAAACCATTCAATGTAATAATTAAACGTGGATGATACAATGACGTCATAGCCATTTTAGTGTGCATTGCATAAGTTCACGAGTATAACACAAAGCATCATGGGATGTCACCCATCCAGTCCGCAGAATCAAATGAAAGTCATACATCATCTTCATTAGGACTATTCATATTTCAAAAGGGCTTTGGGCAATGTGTTATCGAGTTTATTTAAATATAGTATTTAATAAAATTGTAAAATTTGTTTGAATCTTAGTGTCATTCGATTCTATATACCGTACTATAGTGTGCATAATAAAGTGAATAAAATATCAACACATGGTACCATTTCAGTGAAAACTAGCCAAATGTGGGACGGTTAAGACGTAGGCCTTGTAGACTAAAAAAAATTGATACTACCCATACCCTCACAAGAATGTGGGAAATCCAATAATAAAAATTTAAAGATTTTTAAAAAACTTTGTTATAATTTAACTAACAATTCAAAACCTAATTAACCCTCAAGAACAAATATCGTTGAGAAATCTGTACAAACTTGTACAAGTGAAGCATTAAATATATTATAGAGCTAATTAATCTGCAATAATCTTCTCTAGCAACCACACTTTGCTCTCTTTCGCAATAGACGATATTCTTGTAAATGGTTAACTGTACTTTTCTTATCTAGGCCTATACGAAAATACTCCTGCACATCCACTAATGATTTTTACATCCAGCAAATTCTCACAAGGCTCCATTAGAACCGAGCTGAAAGTGTGGTAAATATCTGACCAGACACACCCTCTGGAAGTCATCCCCTGGAAGTCAAATATTAAAATAAAAATTATATATTTTAAGGCTAAATAATGTATAGGCCCTAAATATATTATTAAGTGTCTTTCCATCCAATTTTAACCTAAACTCCAAATTACAGTAATTAGGTCCTACTGAGCTGACATGATCTAACCTTGCTACCGTTCCATTCACTAATAGATTAGAATCACAATTAATAGGCCTATTCAGAAAATAAACTATTCGACTTTTATAGTAAAAGATAAGACGTCATATCTTAAGGGATCATGGATCAAACAATATCTAGTGTAGTATGTTTACATTTGGACTTAGGGTTTTATTAAGTTGTCTAAATGTTTAAAAAAAATAATTTCAAATGAATAGGCCTATAATTATAGTATCATTGGATTCACCATTTCCTTTTGAGTAAAATTATAGGCCTGTATTAAATTTTTAATAATTTGGTATCTTAAGTAAATTACAGTGTATTGGGCCTAGGCCCCATATAATACCATCTCATTACACAATTATATTTAACAGAATAACGTTTCACCATCTTGGATAATATTGCAGGCAGCTCAAATTACAAAAATACACTAGGGGCCTAACACACATGTTTTAAAAACTCGTAATATTTTGTTATTCTAATGACAAGCTATCCCATCCTAACTTAACCTCATTGGCAGCCTACATCTTTTTGAAAAAGTTTTCTTATAATAAACTAGCTACCTACCAACGATCACTAATCATAAACACATTAAAGTATTTTCCATACAAATATTATGATTATTGGCTTAATCTCTAAGACAATTGCCTAAGTTAACTCGTCTTTCCCTTGAGAAAGATGTATACTACATAACTTAGGTTTCAGAGCCATATGTCAAAATTTGTTGATAATACGGTCAAAATTTGTTGATAATACGGTCAAAATTTGTTGATAATACGTCTTATATAACAAAGTTTTGACTTTTTTCCTATGTTTCATCGCCAAATTATATCTGTTACTTCCTAGATAACAAAATATTCCACTCATTAGAGTCCCTTTCAATTGTCACTTCCTTTGATGAGTTTGAGTTTCTAGCCACCTTCATTGTCTTGCTCTTTTTCAAGTTTATGTCCAATCTACATGTTTCCACTGCTCTTGCCTATTTGACTAATACTATCTCCTAGTACTTTTCATTTCTCTCCCATGTCATGACGTCTGAATATACCATCACTTTAAATTTCCTTGGGCTTCTGTGACCCTACACTTCAGCAATTATTTTGTCCATTGAAATACTGTTCAATCATAAATGGATCAGTTGATTTCCTCCTGTCAACGTTTTGGGGCACTTTTATGGACAATCCATGACGTTTCTTGAACCCACTTCTAGTCTGTCTGCTAACTTATTATCTTCTTCTGCAGGAATTGCAGTGCTTCTACCATAGCTGACACTTTTTTTTCCCTCTTCTTACTTTGAAGTGATTTTTAACTGTACTTCTTGGTATTTTGTATTTTTTTGCAACACCTATTATTGTACAGGTACCAGAACTGATTACTTCTAAAGCATCTTGCAAATCTTTTTTGGTGTAACTAGTTCCCCTGTCAGTTTTTATTTTGTATTTTCTAACCATTTCTTTTTAATGGAATTACATTTTTTTTGTTTTAAAAAGATGTATGTAAGAAATTAAAAATAAGAATTTGTTTAAGTATATTACTGTTTATTGATTTGAGTAGATTCATGGTGGGGAAATAACAATTTACATGTATACACATACATGTGTGTGCGCACACACAGGCACACACACACACACACACACACACAGAGAGGGTGTTTCAGGAGGAATATTAAATATTTTGGAAGGGTGCAGTATTGATTATTCTGAGGAAAAAAGTTAATATAAACATGAGTCAAATTCTCAATGGATGCAGATATATAGCTGTTTGAAACTGATGCTGGTGCGATGAAGCTACTTTCACTCTTGATGGTACAAACATTACACGCAACTTGCATTGGCGTTCTGACAAAAATCCACATGCCACTGTAGAAACAAATTTTCAACATAATTTTTCTCTATACATGGTGTGTGGTACGATCAACAATCAGGTGATTGGGCCTGTTGTGTTACAAAATCATTTTAAACGGCCCATTTATCTACAATTTCTGCAAAATGAACTTTCACTACTATTGGAGGAGATCCTCTTAGCTACAAGGACAGTTATATGATCCTTCAGCATGATGGAGCTCTTACGCATTACAGTCATCAGGTGACATAATATCTAAACCTAACCTTCCCCGAATGATGGATCGGCCGTGGATGGTCCCTGTCTTTGGTCATCAAGGTCTCCAGACCTCACTCACTTAGATTATGGTTTGTAGGAATAGATGAAAAGTGAAGTATACAAAGAATAGGTAAGTACAAGAGACGAATTGATTGCTCGGATTATGGATAGTACTGCTCTGATAAAAGAACGCCAAGACGACCTCAGAAGTACAACACATACTTTTACCACAAGAGTGCAAAGTGCATTGAGATTGGCAATGGGGTTTCTAAACATTTATTGTGAACTGTAAATTATTTGTGTTTTATATTATTATTCAAACAGTCAATAAACACAAGCAAGTCATTTATCATTCTTTAATACCCTTAATAATGACTTTACAGGCCAGTTTCAAATAGCTGCAACTCAGCATCCATTGAGAATTGGACACATGTTTATATATAATTTTTTACTCAGAATAATTAAAACTACAACCTTTCAAAATATTTCCTATTTCTCCTGAAACACACACACACACACATATATATATATATATATATACTTTTGAGGAAAAACTCCTACTTTTCCTACTTTTTGACCTCCAAAAGAAAGAAACCGTTTGGTTTGTAGAGGTTTAAGTGTGGATTCTCCTTTTTGCTGGTAAATTAGCACAACAAAATATCGTATCATAATGTGTCACACTCTTTGAATAAATTTGATGTATGCCCAAAAGCTTGTACAGTATCTTTGAAATTCAAAGGTTATAAAATTGTTTTTGGAGATAGTGTTATAATGAACTATTTCCAACTAGAATGGGCTAAATTAAAAGGCTCGTTAAAGCTATCCTTGTGCTACCCCATGGAAATACTGATGTTGAGTGAGGGTTCTCACAAACATCAAACTATCTTACTGACAACAGGACNTATTTCCAACTAGAATGGGCTAAATTAAAAGGCTCGTTAAAGCTATCCTTGTGCTACCCCATGGAAATACTGATGTTGAGTGAGGGTTCTCACAAACATCAAACTATCTTACTGACAACAGGACCTGTCTTTCTGAGGCATGCAGTCTACCAAAGATGGTCTTAAACATTACAACTATCAGTGCAACACAGTATCAGTCATGAAGAATTTCATCAAGAAAGGACGTCGAGCCCATAAGTTGTACTTGGCTGGACTTGAAGAAGAAGAGAATTGAGGCTGAACGGTAGAAACAAGAACAAGAAATAAAGAGAAAATAAAAAACCAAAGTAAAGATTATCAAACATTTAGGAAAGTTTTGGAAAAGGAATCGCAGGTAATCAAAGAGGCAATGCAAAAAGAAAACCTGTTAGAAAAACAAGAATCAGAAGCTAAAGAAGAAGTTCAATCATATAAGTCATTAGTGGCAGAAGCGAATGAAAGGATTAATAATACAATGAAACTCAATGATAGGAAAGGTTTGCAAATAGCTAAAACTATGCTAGAAGCTCTGGGCAAAAAATTGTAGAAAGTGGCTATGTTTTTGAGAAAATAAGGGTTAGTAAGACACGAGGGTAAAAAAATATATTTTTTATTATGATGTTTCACAGATTATTTTTTTAAATTTATTCTATTTTTAGGTGGAAGACAGTTTATTTTAACCTATTTCATCTTTTGATGATAATGAACATCATTATTATTACTATTTTTATCATTATTTCCAAATTTGGATTTGTAATGAAATGACAAAGTAAAATAAATACTCTAATAAAGAGAGAATAAATTAAATTGGGGGGAGGGGGGTGGAGATAAAAGGAAGATTGCAAGGGGTTGATGATGGCTGAGCATTCCTCCTTTCTTCTTTTATAAAATACTTTTTCCTATTTTTGCTACAGGCCCAATAACATAAAAACATCGGTTTTTAATAATTTATTGGCGACTTGGTGGTCTAGAAGTAAGGTGTCGGACTTATTTGCTAGGGGTCCGGGGTTCAATCCTCTCTCCCGGCACAGATTTATCTGATTGCCAAACCCTTATTTCGCCTCTGACAATACGTGTATTAATCACAACTTGTGAATGTGTTGAATGCCAGGCCTCCATCGTGGTTCGGATTCCACTTTAAACTGTAGGTCCTTCATTTCATCTCACAATCACCCTCCTATTGCACATTAGTGTAAGTGCATACAACCCGAACGGGTAGTAAGATGCGGTGATGATGATGATAATAATAATATTAATAATATTAATAATAATAATAAATTTTGTTTTTGCACTATGAGGTGAATGTAGTGTTTTTAACATGTCCTACTTTTCCTACTTTTTGACACCCAAAATATACTATGAGGCCTGAATATATATATATATATATATGTATATATATACATATATATATACACACACACACACACACACACACACACACCTTGTGTTTTGTAATTCATGTGTGAAACTCAGAGAGGTTGTAGGGGGATACAAAAGGAGTGGATTGATGTAAGAGCAGCCTGGTGGCGGAATGTGAGAGAAGCCACAGGGGCAGGTCAGCAACATGCATCCCCGACCGCGCAATCAATCAAAACATACCAGCAGCAGGCTGTGGCCGGACCGATCCACGGACCTGACTCACATAGACTTCTTCTTATGGGTAGATGTAAAATCACTGGTTTATTAAATGTTTTGTGGGCTGTACTGTGGTCAGTGCAGAATACTTGATTGCACATATTCTAATGGATTGTGAAACAGTGCCAGGAATTTTTGAACAGATCCTGGCGAGCATGGTTTGCCATTGAATGTGCTGCACACAATTTTAAACAACAGTTGTAATACTTATTTGCTGCTGTAAATAAAAGGTTGTGCGCATGTGGTTCAGACTTTCAGTCGAACATTCCTTGTTCACCACATTTGTAACAGGGTGTCATTACCATGAGCCTGTTGTGTTTCACTGAGAACCCTAACGCATACTGCCTACCTGCCCCTGTGACTTTTTTCACATTCTGGGTGGGGGCAAAGAAGGATTTCCGCCACCATGTTTCTTACATCAATCCACCCCTTTTGTAATACCCTACTATCTCTCTTGAGTTTCGCACCTGAATTATGAAATATAGTGTACATAGACCATAGAAAAAAGACGATAAAAAAAATCAACATTGTTCGCCATGGAAACTCATCTTTAAGAAGTGACCCCCAGGTAAAAATAAGTGCACTAATATTTTGTATGTGATTTTAAAATATCATTTAAAAAGAAATAAAAAAAAATCAATTCAACAATCTCATGAAAACCTTCAGGTAGGTCATGTGGTCACATTTAATTTCTCAGTTTGTTCAAAGTGGTTTGCATAATCTTGATTTTAGTTTTGTTTTCTAGATGCTGGGTTACTATTGAGTAATTCTCTTGTAAGAGAAATACGTAACAACTTGGAATGGTGTGTTAAAAATGCATTTTCTGATTCTGACGACTACAACCTTGGCCGATGCATTCTTCATGCCACTGATATATCTTGCAATGATCTTGTTCAAGTTGGTATTTTTGTGCAGTCCTCATATTTCATTGAAGCAGTTTTTTAATTTTTATAATTATATAAAAAATTGACAACCTAACAAAATGCACTACTTTCAGTAATGTTTAACAGGGTTAAAGAACTTAAATATTTCTTTATAAAATAGTTTGTATTCTATTTTAAAATACACCTGTTTATCGTTAATGAATATATACAGCTGAAAAATATTTAGAAAATTTTAAATTGGACTTTATTTTAATTAAAATATTCTTCTCTGAAAATGTATCTATAAAGTGTTTTGACAACTCGATTTTTCTGCGTCAAGATTACACTTAAAAAACTATAAGTTATAAGTGTGAACCATTAGCCAACATATTTTATAATACTCGACTAATTTATATCACTAATTAAACTGTTAACTTTGGAGACTTGTGGTCTAGTAATTTTTTCTTTATGTCATCTTTCTGTGTTACCAACTGTTAAGGTCAAAGATAGACGGCATATTAAGTCACTTATGAACATCTTACAGGTCTCCTTTTATTGGTCTTTTAAAAATGTTGCATGGCTCATGTTAAAGCAAAACACTTAATATGATAATATTGTAGGCCTACTCATAAGAAATACTTAAAATTATTTAAATCTATCAGCCTGTGTCATGAATGTAAGAGGTGTATTGAAATGTCAAAGATAGTTTAGATGTGGCCTTAATGAGAGTAATATTTATATTATTTCATATTTTACAGTTCTACCTCTTTGTAATCCACGCTGGCCAAATATTAATGCATAGAATATTTGAAATTCTTTCATAACATCAACCTTTTTTATATCCATTACCGTCCACCCTATATAATTTGGGCAACGAAAATAAATACCCAACAGACCATGCACATATTCCTGAAATTGTAGACGATGATATAAAACTATTTATGGTTCATCATGATCCTTGTAAACCAAAAGGACTTTTTCACAAAGATCCAAAACAGAGTAATAGATGTTTTTATACAATCTACTATGAAAAATCGACCAAGACTGGTCTTAAAATTGCGAGACAATGGCTTTTTTATTCTGTTAAGAAAGATTTTGTGTACTGTGAAGCCTTTTGGTTATTTGCAGGCGGAAGTTCATCATTCTACCACAGTAATTGGATAAATGGTGTTAGGGACTGGAAAGGCCTATAGAAAAAATCCCTATCAATGAAACAAGCACTTTTCACCTTCAGGATTGTATTGTCTTTAAAATGTGGAAAAAAAGCCGAGACAATTGATTCTACACTTAACATGGAAACTGAAAAAGAAACAAATAAGTGGTATAAAATACTTCATCGTATAGTAAATGTATCTCTTACCCCAGTATGAATTAATTCAGGTATTAACCCAAAAAGTTGAATCTGAAATATAGACAGAGATAAATTAAAGTCTGTGGAATTTTTTTCTGTAATAATGGACACTACTCAAGATATTTCAAGAATAGATCAGTTATCCCAAGTGTTTAGGTATGTAACAATTTCAAAAGATTCATCCGGAAAGCCCACCAAGATAAAAAATAAATGAGAGGTTTTGGGTTTCACAGAGGTTCAAGATCAAAGTTCAAGTGGACTAGAAGAATTCATTTTGAAAGGAATTGAAGAGAAGATACTGTCATTTTTAAAGTGTAGGGGTCAGGACTAAGATGGTGGGTGCAGTTACCATGTCAGGTGTATACAGTGGTGTGAAGACAAAGGATTGAGAAAACAAATGAAAAGTGCAAAATATGTTCATTGTGCTGCACACAATCTAAATTTAGTACTGAATGATGCAGTGTCAGATGTTCCTGAAAACATTATTTTTTATGGTATTGTCGAACAAGTGTGTGTGTTTTTTAGTGGAAGTATTAATAGGTGGAAGCTATTGTCATCGTTTGTTACTCTAAAAAAACTTTGTTCAACAAGTTGATCTTAAAGGGTTGATTCTGTGAAACCATTGAGATACTCATTTATTGAAGTCATGCATACAAAAATTCTTGAAACACTTATTTGATTTCAAACCTTCTCCAGAGAAAGGAATTTGATCTTTTTGAGGCATCAAATCTTTTAGAAAGTGCAACTGTAAGACCTGAGGTTAAAAATAACTTCGCCAGTATGAAATTGTCTGCCATTACCTTTGCAAGTGAGTGGGGCATTGATTGCCAGTTTCTAAGTCTCAGTATTCATTTGTACATTGGACATAGTTACCACTCATATAAAAATAATATTTCAAAGTATGCAATTAATAAACAGTTTGTTTACAATGCTTACAACAAGTTTTTTGCTATCAGCAACAGATGAGGAAGTGACTGAGAAATCATCCATCTTGGTTAAGGAGTACGAAGAAGATCTTAGTGATAATTTAACCTTTGAGGTAAACAATTTTAGAGCAGCTTTGAAAAGTGAAATCAATAAAAATGGTCAATACAACAGCTAGCTGATTTATTGTTCCTTGAGCATTACACTTTGGTATCAAGCTTGCGAGACCTGTGTACTGCTTTTATTTAGTTTATTACTCTTCCAATTAATGTTTTTACAGCTGAAAGATCCTTTTCGAAGTTGAATTTAATAAAAAGCTATTTAAGGAGTACCATGAGTCAACAAAGACTTAATGCCCTCATTGTATTAAATATTGACTGTGAAAAAGCAGATGGACTCAACCTACATGAAGTAATTACATAATTTGCCTCTCAAAAAGCCAGAGGGAAAAAGCGCCTGCTCAGCTGGACTTAACTCAATATGAAAAAATGTTAGATGGCTATTTATTAATAATACATATAATTTTCAGTTTCTAGAGAAAAATAGTAATTGTTTCATTTTTCTTATTTCTAACTTGATTTTTTATTTTGATTCCTACTCCAACCCCTTGATTACTTTAACTAAAATCGCTCAAATAGTAAATTGGTCAGGGGGACAGAAATGTTTCTGGTGGGGGGGCTCAGTTAAAGAAAGTTACACTGCTATAATCAATGTATTTTTTTTTTCAGGGTAAAAGACTCAGCACTTATATTTTGCCTTTAAACTTCAATCCACGGGACATCCAAACTGTTGCTAGAAGTGTGGAATTTGAGTCAGCTTTGACGCTATATCCTGTTTCACAGCCTGCACTATTCAACCATTTAAATGCTTATTTCTCCAAGGTAGGAGATATTTATAATCTTAACACAAATATTCTGACTTGTGTGGAAGGATTAGGCAAGTATTTGGCTGTCAGGCATATAACTATGACTCAATATACCTGCATACAAGCCTGATTTCTCCTTTATGGTTTTGATTCTTTCTTCATGTGGATTTTGGTGTGTTCTTGAATGAATAATCACCCATAACCCCCTTTCCGGCAAGCTCAGAGTTTATTTTGTGGTTCACCTCCCCACTTCTTTTCTTTTACAAACACATCATTATAATTTAACTTAGCGTCATTTTTCTTAACTTTTTAACAAAATCTACATTAAAAAATAAAATGGATTATGGCTGTACAATTTTTCCTCGACAAAAATATTTTCTACATTTAAAGATACAAAGAAAAAAATCTGGCATAAATTTGCACAAGATATTGAAAGGATAAACAAAGTAGATTCCTAATCAAATGTACACTTCATTTACTCAGAAAGGTGACAGTATGGCCCTCTTATAAGCTACATCATAGTATAATTCATCAAGGTTAAGCTGGCTGGCTACCTGTAAGGTAAACTATATGTAAATGCAAGTAAAAAGCATTCTTCTAAAACAAATATCTTGAGTAATAAATCATGTTCAATTTTGACTTCTTATTTATATTGATTTTTTTTAAAGCGAGTTGAGTAAAATCAGACCTACCAGTTATATTTAATTGACCATGGCATAAGACTTATTTAGCTTTAACCAAAGAATTTTGGTATTAATTACCTACATATATTTAGAAATTTCCTAACCGCAGATATGTCAGTTTAAAGACTTTTACATGACAACTTTGACAAAATATACAGGATTTTCTCCTTTGAAATCAATGATAGCATTTTTCATGGGTCTTCAGAAAAATTGAACTTAGTTCATATGTATTATTTATCTTATAGAGAAAAATATTTCTTCCATTTTGAATCTACAGCCTAAAGGTGTATGTCAATGAATAAATTTTCATAAGATCCTTCTTATTTTAATGATCAGAGAAATTAATAATAAAAAAAATTGGTATATCTATCTTTACAACTAACTTATCAAATTTACTGAGCATACCCTTGACCTTGTCTTCATTATTAAAATGGTTGCATTTATTCAGAGTTGCCGGCTGTGGTTTTCAATGATGGCTCCAAATAGCCAATGAATTTCACATATTTATTATAGACTACATATTAAACTTAGAATAAAGAATGACCATGAGCATGAAGCGATTCTTGGTTAGCTTAGTGGTAGAGCATTGTCTCACTAAGACAAAGGGTCTGGAATCGATTTCCGTGTTCAGGTACAATATTTAACTAATTGAAACACTTGGAGGTTTTTAAGTTTAAGCCATTTTTCTGATTAAAAATGTCTGCTAAAATGTCAAATAAATGCTAGAAATGCGGTTAATAATAACAGAACCGGTACTTTCATCCAATTGAATAACCAAACATTGAATTTCTTGGCTTCTATTTTACAGCTGCATCTATATCAACTATTCATTTACTATGATCTCAGAGGGAGGACCTAAACTCAACTCTTTCCATAATTAATCTTCAATATACCTTATTTAGCAGTTGAATGGTGTAAGGCGTCACTATAGCAATATAATGATTTGTCTATGACGGGAAGATTGAGGTTTGGATCTTTATCCAGTGTACTGAAGGTGGTCTTTCCTTAATGATTAACCCTCTTAATCTCTAGCCCAAGAGTAAAAATATGTGGATAGCCCAAACTGATAGTAAGATGTGATGCAAAAAGAAGAAGGAAAAAAGTATTGAAGTAGGCAAATTATTTTGACAGCAGACATAATCAGTTCTCCTTTTTATTTTTTCTGGTGTAGTACTAGTTATTATACTCTCATTTATGGACTCTTTGGTAAAATCAAACCTTTCCACCAATCTATAATGCTAAAAATAAATCTTACTAATAAACTACAGACTGACCATGCTTTATCATGATTAAACAAAAAAAAAGGCTGATTAGTATTCATGGACTTACATTATTAGTCTTTCCTTGTAACATTTACTTGCATTCATGCAACATTAATTCTTATACTGTATTCATTACCTTGATAATGTTGATGTGTACTTTGGTCTAACGAACCTACAGACATAGTTACATTCTTACACAGAAAACTTTGGATACCATTTTTAAACAAATTAAATTAGTTCTACCTCACTCGTAAGAAATATTGATGAATTTACAGAAATATAATTTATAGTAAATTTTCATTGACAAAAATAGTTTAGTAGATACCAATTTTGACTAAGAGTTTTCACTGTAAAAGATAATATTTAAAAATTAGCTACAGTCCATTAAATAAAATATAATTATTTAATTTCTCCATAACATACCCTATCAAATAATGTTTTAGTTCGCAGTATAATGGTTTGTGGATTGCTTTAAATACTTAATTACATGTTTGAGTTGATCCCTGGGACAACTGGACATATTTAGTGGCAATCTGTAAATATTTGAGGAATATCTTACATTTTATTTTTGCTCTTTTGGTACTAGATCATTTGACACTACTATTGCAGAGTGTTTACATGTTATAAAAATCATTAATATCATGAGATTAATTTGTGGTCATGATTGACATAAAAATTTAATTAATTAACTTGAATATTACAAGGCAAGAACAATATACTAGTAAAAATAATATTTTAATATTTTTTCTACATACACTATACCTTGAAATGTAGCAGTCATTTCTTGACAGATTACATTATGGCCTATTTTATAAGCTAATCCATAGTTGAAACATGAAAGGTAAGCTTGCTACCTTTCTGAATGAACATAGTGTACATATATTCTGTGATTATTATATTCATAAATAAAAAACTCAAATAAATCAGAATTGTAGATTATCTTAAAGTTAGTCACTTTGAGGAAATATGCAATATTATTTATTGTTTTAATCTTCTAATTGAGCTGTAAGTAGTTGTCTACAAGTATTGAAAAAAATCATTAATAATGGTTTGTTTGAATCTGTGGACACATTGGTTTTAATGATATAATCACATTTAAAATGGAAAGCAAAAACATAATTTAAACACTCTAAGCCCAAATCCTAGTCAGTATACCTGAGCAAGCACTGACTGAATTTGCTGTGTAATGTAGAACCAATTTTAAATAAAGAAAACTACTAAAGTATGTTAATTATGTTCTAAAGGGTACTTTCTTTTATAAAAACATTTTTTTTATTAAAACCAAATTGGCCTGTTTATATTTTGTATCATCTACTTATGATTAAAATAAAGAAAGTTAATATACTCACATTTGCCCTCTTTGTTTTAAAAACTTTTTAATAAATGACAAAGATACTTTCACTTAATTGTTTTAAAAATTTCATATTAAATTACATGGAAATCCTTTATTTATTTTCCTAATTTGGCCTATACCCTTATTATTGTTCATATTTTACAGAATTCATTGATATTTTATAAATGTCAGGAAGTGACCATTTGTATCAGAGAATTATTATAAAATAAAAATTAATCTATTAATAAACTCTAAAATCATATTGTTGATAAACTTGATTAAGCCAATTGATAAAACAACTTCATTCACATCATTTAATATCCTATAAGTTGATATAAGTAATTTAGTATGTCATTTTGTTCTTATGTAACTTATTTTTCCTAAATATCAATATTTTATTTATGTATGTATATTATTGACTTTTTTGTTGAAATTAATTTAATCATCCAAAATTATCTCTTCTCATATCTATAAGTGAGCTAAGTTTTTATTACATTTCACAAACATTCAAATAAAAAAATATTTGTTTGTATCTTCATAGTTCTGTCAGGCTGAATCTACATTAGTGTGTGCAATAAGCTCTTGTTGAAAGCATCTTCATGTAAACAAATAAATCCCACCAGTACCGTCATAGAAAAAATACTTTGCAGATCAGATGTGTATTTGTATTCAAACTATGTTAAATGTGTTACAGCAATGCTATGTAACAAGAATGCTTTTCATATTGATTATCAATTACTATTTTATTACAATAAATTTAAATTATTATAATAAATATACTACTTTACTTTACATCAATTTGTGTTTCCAGCCTCTGGCCTAGGTTTGTTTTTTACTAAGTCATAGATTTTCCACTACCAGCTTTCGTAGCTTCATATGCCTTATAATCTATCTTAAGACTATTACAGGCACAATATCCAGTCCCTGACTGTCAATTTATCAATGTGAAAGGGTAGACCCATATTTTCATCAATTATAAATTTTCGTTGATGCCGGTAATCAAATCTGGGACCCTTACCTCAGTAGGCAGACATGCTACGGACTGAGCTACGGTGTCAGTCTATATTAAATATACTACTATTCTCACCCATATCATTCTTTTCAGGAGGTGAATGGCTTCCTTTATTAGCACATATTTCTTTTTCAATCTATTACCAACATTTCTGTTTCTTATTTCGATTTATATATTATTTGGATTTCACATTATAGATTAATTAACTTTTCTCAATGGCAATGATAAATTTTTTATACCAAACATGATTTTGTTTCTATCCAAACTGTCAACATTGTTCGCAACACTCATGTAGTTTACCCAGTAATGTCTCATCCAAACAAGCTCTAGCACCCCCCACATTTATATATACATTTTATTTTAATCAAGCACAGTTAACTATCCTAAATGTTACATATTAACATTATTAAGATTTTGTCATTTTAATGGACAGAAATTGTGTTGTTTTGAACAGAAGGATTGCCTTGGCAAGCACCGCAACTCACTTTGAACTTCTTGTATAGGTGTGCATTGCCAAAGTAGAAGAGGGGAGTAAAGTAAATGCCTGAGCGCTCCTGTGGGATTGGTGTGATACAGATACAGTCACCAGCCACAGTCTAAATTGTAACTAAATTGTTTGACTAGTATCTTAGTTTTGATTTCATTCTCTATTCTTTATGTTTATCTGTTTATATAGTTAATGCTGAAATGAAGACTTAAACTATAATGTTATTAATTTATTAACATAACATTTTCTCAGTTAAATCTCATTGTAGAAATTTAAAATACAAACAGAGGGCAGACTCTTACCATTGCAGCTATAAATCTAAATGCATCTAGTAATAATCATGATGTTTAAAAAATGTACTAAAATGTTTTATCATAGTATTTGTTTTGTATTCATAAAGTAGATTTTTTTAAACATCCATGATTGTTTCCAAGCTCTTGTTTGGCTCAATTTTTTATTCAAGCCTTATATTTCCAATACTGGCTTGCTGGGCTTGTTGTAGCTTCAAATGCCTTTGAAGACTGTAAGACTGTAAGATAATTGCTATGCGACAGTTGGTAACACTAAACCGACATTACTTTATTATAATGTTCTGTGATCTCGACAAGAGTGATTTCATAACTGTACATTACATATTTATTGATACTGAACTGTGTTGTTTTGTATTTATTTAATAAACCATATAACAAAGACTAGGACATGCACAACATCCAGTCCCCAGCCATTAATTCATCACTGTGAAAGGGTAAACCCACATTTCACCAATGATAACTCTTTTGGCCATGCCAGGAATCAAACCCAGGACCCTGAGCTCAGTAGACAAACACGCTACCAACTGAGCTAGGGTGTCTGATAATAAAGTAGATGTGTATTTTAAAATATAAAGAGCCTATAAATTGCAATCAGCATTTAATTTATAATCTAATATTTCTGATAAAAAAGAAGCATTGACTCTAATTTCTTAATTAGATTAATTATGTGTTTATTTACTGCTCAATGATATATTTATGATAGATAAATATTGCTGTAGATAACATACACCAGTGGTTTCATGGTCTAACAGATCACTCTAGTTTTAAAGTGGATTGCCAATGATGGGAAGATCAGAGTTATAGTCCTTGTCATTTGTACCAAGTGTGTTCTTCCTAAATGGTAACCTCAAATGTGGGTAAATTTCCTTTAAAGCTCTTTCTTTCTTGTCCCTATTTAATTAGCATAATTAATGTACACCTATAGCCCGAATGGGTTCTAAGACATGATGAAATAAAAAATATGCAGCTATTTTGGTGTAATTTTATAGATCAAAATACTTTTATGTGATTTTTTTTACAACTAATTACAGTATTCTATTATTATTAATTATTATTATTATTATTATTATTATTATTATTATTTATTGTGAAACTGTTATACTATTTCTACTGCAATTCACAACTAAAACAAAATCAGTTTATTTTTACATAAATATACAAAATAAACATAAATAATAAGCATAAATAAGGAGAAGTTTAAACTTATTACTCTCTTAAAAGCTTTATTTTAAATTTTTATATTTTGTTGAATGATTATATGGTCAAGAAATCTTATAAATTACTTAATTTTAGTAAATATGTTTGATTATAAAATGGTCAAAGAAAACTTAATTTAAATCCTCTTATTTTATATAGATTCGAAGGACCCCTCTTTCTTCCTCCGGTCCTACCTTAGTACCCTTCTCCCCATACCTACCCCTTTCATCACCACCCCATGTTCAAACTCACAGGCCAACACTGAATCTACCTCTAAATATATAAGTCATTGGGGAGCATTGCTGGTGTGTTCTACCCTGGGTACGTTAAACATCACAGTGTTGGACACACTATCGAGTTACGGATTATTCTGCCTCACGATGGGCGCCATTTATCATGCTATGGTTTAATATTGGTATTTATAGACCCGTGATCAAGCCCCAATTAAAATGATATGGTTTAATATTGGTATTTATAGCCCCATGATTGAGCACCATTTAAAATTGTTACCGTTTAATTAGCTGATATTTACCCTGTGATTGAGCACTAATTAAAGTAGTACAGATTGCAATCGTGATAATGCCTTGTGATTGAACACTATAAATAATGATACTAAGTAAACAAGACATTTGATGTTGCACACGATTTATTAAGATAATTTCATCTTCGGCACTGAAGATATGATATTAACTGATACAATTTTTTTTAATTTCACTCTTTAACATATTACTGTGTATGGATTTAAGTTAATGGCACTGTGTGTATTCATACACACAAGCGGCTTATATATGACCTATCCCTTGCATCTTGGATCCCTTGTCACCAGTGTCAAAACCCAGTAATAGAAAGACTCCTGGGAATATGATGTTGTGAAGGCTGGCTTCCTATTGGGTATAGGGATCCAGCGTCATAAGATCTTTTCAATAATACGGAGTTGATCTTTTAAAAAAAAAAGTTTTAAAATGTTGTGTATTGACATTAATTCTAAAAGTGCGTGATTATCCATGGAATAAGCTTTAAAAGGAAATATTACATACATTACTTTTAAGAAAAATTACACTTCATCCATGACTTTTAAATATATGAGAGGTGTCCAAAACAGTATCATTACAACACCTGGAGTGAAACATGCTAGCATTTCGCATGACCATCTATATTGGTGCATATTTCAAATGTATCTGACCCATGTTCTCGTCTTTCCTGCAGTGTGTCAAATGCAACATTTTAGATACTTGGCTAATGTAGATTCAGCCTTTTTAAACAAATGTTTTTAATCTCAATAAAACAAAATTTAATAATAACCATTTCATTCAAATATGTTTTTTCAGTAGTTAATTGGTTTTATTTAACAAGGGCAAAATAATTTCACCAATTCTATTAAAGGTTTTTTTAAGTGCAATATTATTTTAATATCTGATAGCTGTAAAACCATTACAAAATATATGTTACTTGAGCCATATCAAAACAGCATAAAATTTTGGTCAAGTATATAAATGGTTTATTTAGGAACTACCTTATATGTAGCATAATAAATATGAAATAAATATAAGGTCATAGTTGAGAATATTATGGCATGACTTAGAGAGGTTTAGTTTCACATTTTCTATCCTGGCTTACCTTGTACACATTCTCTTAATTAACCTTCTAATATCTAGCATCTTAAGAAGTCATGAATAGTTTGATAATTTTTCCAGCTTTTGCAGTTACATGCTATACGGGAAATATCAGAATTACGGCACTTCATCATCAATACATCCTCAACAACATTTGGTGGACATTCGGCTATCACTTGGCCAATAGGTATTCTCACTCATTGTTATGACATTGACTCACATTGATGATCAAGACCATTTTACATAATAAACTAATATATGAAAGTGATTTCAAGTAATAGTTAAGTAAAGTAATTGAATTTAAGTATCTTTAATTCATTATTAAATCAATCTATTCACCATACTAAAAAAAAAGGTTGCACAGAGGATGCATGTACCATTTTAAATTTAGCTTAAAAGACTTGCTACATATCTTTTATTCAACTTTTTTTTTTATTATCATATTAGATTAGACTGGCGATGATGGGGAGATCATCTTTCGATCTCGGTTGGGTGTAATGAGAGTGATTTTTCCAAAAAAAAATTTCACTTTCCCTCCACACAAATGCGGGTATATTTTCTCTAAATCCAACCTTCCTCATCCATAAATTATCAAAGTAATTATTATATATGCATATAATATGAAAAGGTAGGGAAGACCTGGTGCTGTTAAATTAATTAAATTTTTTTAGGTGTACTTTGTTTGGAAAGTTTTGTCTTCAATAATATTTAAAACTTCTAATGTTGATCAGCATCTTGCCCATAACTTTTAGGTTTATTAAAAGTTTGTTTATTTCTGAAACATCACATGTATTCACTTAGGACATTGTAATTGTGTTGCTAGGTAACTACCCGGGCACTGAACCCACAACAAGATTTGATGTTCTTCGTTGGGATTACTTTGATCAAAAACATATATATCTTAATTCAGATTTCAGTATAAAGAAAGAACTTCAGGGAGCCACTAAACTAGCCATTGAGGTATTTTTTTTATTGTCTATGTATGGATGGAGGTGGTGTGATTTTTTTATTTTTTTTTTTGCGGGCCTCAATATGAATGATATATTTTGATGTATAATTTTATCCTAACGTAATTTATGTATGGACTTGATAATGTGAATATAATATAATTTGCTTGATGTTGTTTGAGGTGCTTCAACATTTTAGTTAATAAACAAACTGAAAGTTTATTAATATACCACAAAGGTTTTAAAACAAAGGTGTTGAGTTTGGACTAAATGAGAACAACATGCTAAAATAATCTCTCTAAGTGTACAACATGTTGGTTTTCTTTATTCCAAATATTATTATTTTGGCTATTGGTGTGTACACTAAGATGAAATCATCTGAAAAACAAGTGGGTCATCACATTTATTTTATCATGAATGGAATGGAAGAATAACTTGAAATTCCTAATTTGTGCAGCAGCAGATTGCTGTTTTAAGTTCATTAACAGCTTAATTGAAGTATGGATACAATCAAAGATGTTAGAGGCTTCTGTTGCAGAACATAATGACAGACCTCTTTGTTGGGAAAGATTTCTTATTAATCTGAGTGGAAATCACAGAATACTTTATTGACATTAGCTGTGTAATCTATTCACAATTACTGCTAATTTCTTAAAATATCATCAAAATACTGAGAATTTTTGTCTTGCAAGAAACAATACTGTCTTGAATGGATTAATGAAAACATCCTGAAATTCTCAAATCTGATCAGAAATTAACTGTCAACCATGAATAGGCCTTTCTCCAGTGAAACATCTAATCCCCGCTTCGTTTGCCAAAACACTAACTCTGTCGAAGATAGCAATGTCATTTTGACTTAACAGGTCTCGCCTGATTACCCACTGCAACATGTGGAAGGGGAATCAAGTTTGTTGAAGTCATTACACATCCATTGATACAATAATTCTAAGGTGTTATTACACATTGCAACCTAAATCATTTCAAAGGTCAGCTTTGTATTTGCACACATTTCATTATTGAGATTCAAAGTTATTTTAAAAATATTTAAGGTGCCCTCATTGGTGGTTCTATGGTCTGTTGCATCACTTTAGTGTTATGAATTGCTGATGATGGGGAGATTGGGGGTTGAATCTCAGTCTAGTTTACTTAAGGTGGATTTGGCTAAATGGTTTATCACTTTTACTCCACACAAATGTGGGTACACTTTCTATAAAATACTAACTTCCTAATCCTCATCATCCCCCTCCCATTTGCATAATTACTGTACGCATATTAGATGAAAAGTACTAAGACATGGTGGAAAATATGTATAAATTATCAATGGGATGCTCAAATCTTATAGTATTTGAGAGATATAAGATATTTAAAGATTTTAAAAAAGTATCTCAAATACAGGTATGAAGATCTTAACTTCAAATAACAATGTTAAGCAATTGTTAAAAGGAATTACATAGATTTCTGTAAATTATAGGGTAACCAAATCATAAAAAAAAGGACAAAACTCTATTAATCTAATAACTTAGTAAAAAAATGTGTTCATTTAGGTGTTTATGATGTAATAGACATGACAAACAAAATAGCATCTAACTGTGACACCAAGCCTTAAACAGCATTTCTTAAATTCAATTTTGAATATTTTGACATTGAAACTATATTTTTTAAAGATTCGAAGGTTCGAATTTGGATTTGAGATTCAAAATATGTTTTAAGATTTGGATTCGAGAAATATAGGATTCAAACCATCTGCCATATTACTCAGTCTTCATTCTAATGTAACTTAAAAAATTATCTGAAAAAAATAAACTGCTATATTTGCTATACCATTTAGTTGTACAACATTTTAACAGTACACTTTTCTGTTGGTTTCATTATCTTTGGAATGGCTGTTTATGTCGTTCTTATTATTGTTGTCATTGTTGGTTTTTAATGGTATTTTTATTATTATTATTTTTGTCAGGTGATTTTAAACTCGACCATATCCTATATTGAAACAAAACATCAAGGTCAATACCAATTTCAAAGACTTTTAAATGGCTATCGTCGATTTGACCCATCCAGAGGATTAAATTACAAATTGGATTTTGAGCTCGTTAATGTATTGAATTCCAAAGTTGTACACAAGAGGTAGGTTATTAATTTAATACTTTTTAATTTTCAGTTCACTTCATCATTTTATACGAACAAGACAAAACTATTGAATTAGTATTTTTTTAAATTTATATAATTCTCTTGCAAATCATAGTTAAAATTTGGGTGTTTTTTATAAGCTCACTTATAGTTACTTAACATGAAAAATAGATTTGATAAACTTTTATATTAAAATTTTGAATCCAAAATATAGTTTGGACAATACATTTTCTAAGATACATTCTTTTTAAGTGTGTTGATTCTACAAATTTTCTTTTCCTTATTTTACTTTAAAATTTTATTACTTCTTATTTATGACCTCTTGTGTTTTGTGGCTTTGAGATTATAAAGCCTATTTAAAGTTTGGATTTACAAAGACTAATACTAATACCACTTTTATTAACTTATATGTGTGTGGCTACCACAAAAATAAAGCTAGACAATGTTAAATATAAATTTTAGAGACTTAGCATTAAATAATTCTTTAGAAAAATCTTTAAACTGAATGCAATTTGGACATAAGTTGAAAATCACAAAAAAATGTATTACACTAATAATAATTATTTTGTTGTATTTAATCAAACAAAATATCATATTAAATTTTACACATCTGAGCAAAGTTTGATTAGATGGAAGAAAGTGATGCTCTACAATTAAATATATATGAAATGTGAATCTTGGGGGATGGTTGACTATAATTTACTGAAATCAGCCATAACTGAGTCATATTAAAATAAATTGTAAAATTACACCTGGACACGGGAATCAATCCCGGGACCTTTGGATTAGGTTGCCAATCTCTACCACTGCATTATCCAAGGATCATTGCATGCTCAGGACCATTTTTCACTCATATTTTAAGGCAAAGACTGTGATGAATGCGTGGATATCAGACTATTAAGTGATAGGGCCCGAATGTTGATGATGTAAAAAATTTAAAATATGCACTTTAAAATGCTTAAAAATGACTTTAATAAATTACCTAAAACTTAAGAAAATGCATCATAAAATGATGATCTTACAATGAATGTTTAAAAAAATTCTTCAGAAAATAGGCACAAACTAATAAATGTTCATTTAATTCACCTTAGTCTGAGTTGCACTGGACTACAAATGTCATTTTCAGGTTGTCGAAAGTGAAGCATTTAGGGTTATCTGCCAGCAAGTTTTCATACCACAAAAATCTGTGTTTTACATCAACTGATGTGGTCAGAGCGTAATTGAAGTGGGGTAGATCGTTGGCTCTTAAGAATGAGGTTTACTTGCAAATAACATTGAAATGACCTTCAAATTTAAAGGCAACTTGTAAATGGTGGTTAGGTAGTTTC
>CABFWO010007643.1:0-12954 GCA_902155825.1 Timema genevievae | reverse complement strand
ACCCACAAAGTTTTTTTTTTTTTTTGTATTTTCCTATGAATAGTATAAATACCCTTTTGATAGTTTTTATATTTGTTTTAACTCCCTTTTTGGGGGGGGTGCTTATATACTCTCGAGGACGGCCGTTAAACTATCATTCCCGTATCTAAATTGAGTTGCGTGCTCTGAGTTTCCAATGTTTGTACTCAGACATTCAAAACCGTTACTCAAGCGACTCATTCTAATTGTGTTTATAATAATTTTCTATTTGAGCCTTCTATTTTATTATTTATTTTTTTAGTTAAGGAGGGTTCAGTTCATACGATTATTAGTCTATTAGATTAGTTTTATATTAAAACTTATGAATATATAATTATACATATGGATATGAATTTGTTAGAAGGCTCTTTATAGAAGGCCTTATTCCGTACTAGTATTATCCTGTATTCTGGTAGGATAAAAGGCCTTACAGGAAAGGAATTCCTACTACCGTTCTGAAAGCCCTTTTGTCCTAACAAAATACTACTAATACAGTAGAATTCTGGTACGAAATAAGACCTTACAGAACGGGGTTCCTACCCAAATCAGAATAATTTTTTTAAGCACCACGTCTTACTGCCCTTGCAGGCTATGAGCCTCTGTGCTAATTACGCTAATGTAATAGGGATGCGGAAGGTATAATTTAGAGTAAATGTACACTAATTTGCCTGTAGGTAATTTGTAAAACCATTTAGGTGAAACTACTCTCAATACACCCAACCGAGATCTAACTCCGATCTCCCCACCATCGGCAATCTATTGTGAGAGTGACGCCTTTGACCATGCTGTCACCGAAGCGGGTAAAATCCGATTTAAAATGTAAATTATTCTACCCATCAACGCATCATGAGAAAATGTAACAACAACACACTCAATTATATATTTTAGATTTTAGAAATGTAAAAAAAATGTAGCTTTTTAAAATTTAGATCATCACCCCAAATATTTTCGGTGGAACTGTGTGGGATCATTTTATTAAATTTAAGCTTTTCAAATTATAATTTATAAGCTTTGATATGATAGTTCTCAAATAAATTCTTCATTTTTATTTATTTTTTTAATATACAGTTTTGGTAGAACTCAAAAAATTGCTGTCAAAAGAAATTATCGTTTTCTGGAATTTCAAATTCCCCTTTTAATGTTTTTTAAATTTGTAATTTTTAAGTAATAAAAATTGGTTGTATATAACTCTAAGAATATTTGTCGAAAGGAATTGCTTCATGTTTAAATATCTTGATCATTTATAATTTGTAGCTGAGTAACTAATAACAATATTTCTAGCCATTTGGGGTGTCCATAGATGAAACCAAATATTATAATGTAATGTATGTCCCTTGATGTTTCTATGTGTCTATGGTTAGTGACTTTTAAAATTAAGAATGGGTTTAGACCAAATTCGGTCTATATACTGACACATATTAATTCTAAGATGAATACAAATATCTCCAAAGGGTAAACAAGCTTTTTTTAAAAAAAACAAATTGTATTTAGCACTGATAAAGTAACAAAAGCTTTGAGCTAAATCTCTCATTATTAACATAACACTACTAAAATTATTAAACTCTTTTAAAAAGATTTAATTTGTTGATGCAATATTTGAAAATTCATGGGGATTATGTCAAATCTAACCAAAATGTGTAGTTAATCAAATTTTACAGAAATTAGGCCAAACTTAAAAGCTGTTAAAGGTCATAGGACTTTTTGATATAACATACTCTGTCCCTCTAGAATATAATTTAATTGTCATTTTCTTAGACTTTTATAAAATACTTTTTCGGTCGTATTCTACATTCACGTAGTTTTTTAATCTATTATTATGTAGCTATGTAAAATATACTTCTATAGTCTAGACTGACAACTGTATTAATTTTAATTATTAATCAAGTTTTTTAAAGTGAGCTATCTATAAAACCGATTATCAGAACGTGATCTACAGACTTAGTTCTAGAATACACCCATTTCTCTGGCCATTAATTCATCACCATGAGAGGGGAAACCCCAATTTAATCAATGATTAATTTTTCCAGCCGTGTCGAATAGAACCCTGAACCCTTAAATCGGTAGGCAGATGCACTACCAACTTAACTAAGGTGTCAGAAAGGTCTATGTAAAATCTAGCTATATATATAAGTCAACACGTCTCACTAATTCGGGTTGTACGCATATTAACTAACTAAGCTAATGTGTTAGGGATAAATTTAGAGGAAATGTATCCAAATTTGCATGGAAGAGAGTAGAAACCAATTGAGATCTTTGGTATTTAATTAAGAACAAAATAATGTTTAATATTCAAGAAGAAATTTTGAAGCATACTGAAATAAATGTTTTTAAATATTTTTATTTACAAATATGTATTTAAAATAGATTTAATCAATAATGTTTATATTTATTGTGTTTTTTCAGCTGGTATGAATTTGCAGAAAATTTTTCAACCCAGTATGATCTTCATTCATCACAGTGTGAATTTTCATTGAATTCTCTAACCAATTCAAGTCAAAATTGAGACATTTAGTTCTAAAATAAACAGGTAATGCTTCGGTGCTTGCTTTGTGTAATTTATATAAGGTTCTAAAAATCAAACATATAGTTATGTTTTTTTATGTTGACGAATATTGTGTATCCTACAAGTCAAGTCCGTGAATAGGCCTATAACACTTATTTTATATGATACAATTAATGTTAGTAGTGAATGTAAGACATAATATTTAAAACTATATAGCTTTATCTTTTTTTGACTGTTAAGTATTTTTTAATAACACAGAATGACCTCTGAAAATAATCTGAGCCCCATTACGACCAGAATCGATGGTGATTAATTATCAGATGTCATTTTCTTTTTTAATACATTTAAGATTATTAATTGATTGATAGCATTATTCTATAGTTTGAGCTGTGTAATAATAAAAATTTTTGTGAACACTTTAGTAAATTTGTGTATTTTTCGTATCTTAAATTTTAAATATGTTATATATATCGTAAATAAAATGTATTATTACAGTTTTTTAAAAGACTGTGTCGTCCATGGCGTGAGAAGTGAACAAGTCACAGTACCTTTAGCAAGAATTTGTTATAGATTATTATACTGAATGATGATTAAATTTTTTAATTAGATTTGAAAAAATTAGTTCCTAAGGTTGCAAAATTTAATACAATTATTTAGTGTACTAACTAATAACTATGTATAGCAATTTGTATCCATACTAACTTTAAATGTTTTGTCTAAATTGTTATATATTTGGTATTTTTTTTGGAATTTTCCATGGGGTTTTATGTTGTGTACTTCTCTTTCGTTGAAAATTAAAAATGTTAACTTTTAAGATGTATATAAATAAAGCTATTAATAACATGATATTCCCAGTAACACAAAATATTATTGTATTTATTTATGTTCCATGTCATTTATAGTATGTAAAGTAAACCCATATATGCCAAAAATCTATTAAACCATATCGTTTATTCTTCTTTTCGAAAAACTTTTTTTTTATTTTAAGTTTTTACAGTCTTTATTAATCAATCCTATCAATAACTTTGTTGACATAAAAATAAAATACTTCTTTCCTAGTTTAAATATTTTAAAATAAAATTTCCCATAAGAAGTAGTAAGCAGTATAATTACACCTTGGTTTTTATAAGAGGCCCACTGTATAAAACCAACATTGGTTGAAAGTCACTAAGATTTGTCATTCTAGAAACATGTCTTATTTGATTTATTAATTAAAAAGTTAATCTAAAACATTATCAAAAGCTTCCAATAATACTTCCTTGTAGATTACTGTATAATTTATCTTTACATTATTAATTTAACGGACTAAGAATGCAAATATAATTTTATGAATTGTGGCAACACGAATTTCTAGTTTTCAAATAACGGGCTTCTTGTAAAAATCAAGATTATTCTTTCACCCACAAAGGTAGTAAATTAAAATGAAAATTAAGACCATTTAGTCTAGTTTGACGGTGACGGGAAGGTCAGGGATCGAATCTTTGACGGGTTTACAGATGGTTTTTTTTTTCTTATCGCTGGTTTCCCACTTTACCAACATTCAATTTTATCTTCCTCAAACCCACACGATAAAAGTTGACGTCAGAATTAACCTCTTTGTGTGAGACATAGCCCAGTAATCAGCCGTACATGTAGGTAAAGTATTAATTAACAAGTTTCAGCATCCGTATGCATTCGTATGTTTGTGTGTCACTTTCTCTAGATTTACATTTTTTGATCAAAATATGTAGTTTTAGATTGTTTCTACCCCCCCATAAAGATATTATTTGTGAATTACTAATGAACTCCGATTTAAATAAGCCGTTATTTTTTTATTTTTTTTAGCACAGCGTCTTACTACCTGATCAAGTTATACGCCTATGTACTGATTACACTAATGAGTTAGGGATTATAAATGCTTAGTTTAAAGGAAGTACACCAACATTTGCGTGGAGGGAGAGTGGAAAAACATTTTAGGAAAAACAACCCTTAGTGCACCCGACCGGGATCGAATCCTGATCTCCCCGTCTTCGGGAGTCTAGTCCAACACGAAAGTAGAGCATTAGACCACGCGGCCACCGATGTGGGTTCGTCAAATATTGATATCTTGTTTTGATTAGAATCCTTAAGGTGAGATGGATGGTTGCGAAAGAAAAGATCAGTGCTTTTACAGTTTTCATGGCAAACCATTTGTTCGGCAAAATAAATCAAATATTGTTCCAGTAGAAACTTAAAAGAGTTTAATTTTCTACCCTTGCACAGATTTATCTGATTACCAAACCCTTCCTTCACCTCTGACAAGACGTGTATTAATCACAACTTGTGAATGTGAGGAATGCCAGGCCTCCACCGCGGTTCGGATCCCACGTTAAACTGTAAGTCCTTCATTTCATCTCGCAATCATCCTACCATTACACATTAGCGTAAGTGCGTATAGCCCGAACGGGTAGTAAGCCGCGATGTTAATAATAATAATAATAATAATAATAATAATAATAATAATAATTTTCTACACATAGTGATAACAAGTTGTTTAATATTTGTCATGAGTATATTATGTAGCATTCGTTGAGAACCTTTTAAACGAAGAGAAAAAGTTTTCAAATTCTAGGACACCATTGAAAGGTATTCAAGAACCATTGAGATTACCATGTGAAGATAATTAAACTATGTTCCTACTTGGAAATTATGTTATTTAATATACAAATATTTTTTTCTATAAACACTGTAAAATTACTGACCTTAACTCGTTTCCCCTACCGTCCCAGCTAAGCTGTCCTAACATGATATATGACAAATATATTTCGTACATATCATCTTAAGGCTTTACTCCATTATTGAATTTTTCTAAAATATGTTTTTAAACAATGATTTTCGTGTAATTTCTCACCCCATTAAAAGAACACTCTTTACTAAAAAAAAAGAAATGCTACACGCATGGTATCTGCTACGTACCACAAACCGCAATTCCGTTTCAAAAAGGTTGATAACCCCCTCTTCAGTCCCCCCCCCCCACCCACATCCAAAAGAGTCAAACAGTGGGGACCATTATCCTCATTATCTCATTTATCTTCAACTTCGCCGTGGTTAGAACTAGGCCTAGCGAACCACGAACAGTGAGTGGTTGTCTATCGGGGTCTGCGGGGAGGAGGTAGAGAGGTGTTAAAACCCATCACGTGGTTTGGGTCTAGTCTGGCCTCTATAAACAAATGCTTAGCTTACAGCTAGGGAAGTGGACTAGCACAACCGGATTACGTTAATAATCCCTCTCCGTCCTAAATATTGCGCATAAGTTCTACTAATAGGCCACTCTAATTGTAGATATTCTAAAACAGTGGCGTTGGAAGAAGGGGGGGTGAAACTTTGTACCCAACCACATTTTGACTTATAGCTTACCTCATCAAATTCGTAGATTAAATGACTTACTGTATTTTAAAGGTGAGGTATTTTATAAAAAAATATATATTTAAGTAGTTTCCATTTAAAGGTATATTGTGAACTGTGTAAAAAAATGACTATAATAAAGCGCCACTAAAACATTCTTTCAATAGCTTTTGGAGACACACAAATTTTAAATATATTCCGGATATGGTCCTCTGGGGGGGGGGGTGACCCTCTTTCTCAAAAACATTTGCACAACTACCCATATAATTTTAGAATACAATATCTCAGTTTCAATCAACATCCCCCCCACTCCACCGACCACGACCGTCAACCCAATACAAAAACGCTCCTGTTTCTTTGTATTCTACCACAAGTACCATAAAATGAATCAACTATCATACAACGGCTATATATATTTTTTTTTAAATAATTGGGCGTTGTACCAATACCGTAGCGACACAGCACGCTACCAGAACCATACCACTCTCAAAACCAGACTCTTTGTTTATTCCCTGCTGGAACAATAACGAATCACAAAAAAAACGAGTTCACGGCTAAATGGAGGCGTTTCCACATGGCTGAACAAGAAATTAAATAAATGTAGTTCTAACACTTGACAAATGACCTATTCTATTTTTGCGAATAAGAATTTACTAAAAATAAAACAAAGCTAGGAGACGTCCACCTATTTTAATGACTCAGTTTAATGGCTGAGAATCTATTGGCCAAATACAACAAAACACACCTCTGTATTATTATTATTCAATGTAACATTTAACACCGAACAATTGTTTAGTATTTTATGTTTCTGCCTCGCACTGTGGGTTGCGACCAGACCCGTGGCACTCTAAAAACCAGATTTAGATCTAACACTGAAACCCCACGTCCATGACGTCACCCAAACGCGAACATTAACACCCTTGTACTAATAACCCCAGGTGTGACATGGCTGGTAAAGTGTCTCTAAAAAAATAAATAATATTTTGGTAATGATTAGAAGCGTTTTATAATAGTTATAATGTATTTTATGACGTTCACAATCTACTTATATACATAGATATATATATATAGATATATAGATATATATAATATGACCACCTCTCTGGTCTAGTGATCGTTGCTACTGGATACACATACAGAGGTCCTGGAATTGATCCCCGGCACAAATATTTTTCTGTGGTGAAGCAGTGGGCCTGGTATGGGGTCAGCTCAGCCTCCTGAGGACAACTGAGGGCTACTTGAATGAAGTAGCGGTTCAGTTCTAGAAAACTGAGATTAACGGTCTGAGAGTTCGTTGTACTGACCACATGAAACCCTCTACCCACAGAAGTTGGCACTATATTCACTAACAGACGGCAGCCATTTGGGTTGGTATGACTCGATTGCTACGCTAATGCCATGAAGCTTTATTTTTATATAATACGTGAGAATCGTTTTGGGATCACCAATTGGAGGAGCGTGGTCAGAATCCGAACCACGAACACGCTTATTGTGCTCGTGTCAAGGTGGTGTGGTGTGGTGTGGTGTGGTGTGGTGTGGTGTGGTGTGGTGTGGTGTGGTGTGGTGTGTTGCTAGCATAACCAGAGTTTGTTGAAACTGTGCCTGTAATATGTTCTTATCACTCAATAGAACACTCAATAGTCAGATATCAACGTAAATACATTTCCCATTATATTTTAAGGTCTAATTTCATAGAAAGGGCCTTATATGACAGCAATAATTATCAGTGTGTACATTTTAACGTATTCCTACGCCAAGTTATGTAATCTGTAAATATTACTTTTGATCTATATTATTCATACCTATTAAATTTTAGAATGTCAATTTTAGCGGGGGAAAAATATGTTTATAATTTTAAAAGGCCATTCTTACAAAATTGGTTAGTAGGTAGGGAAAAGTATATGTATGGATGGTAAAATGTGGATAGCGTGGGTCATATGCACATTTTAAGAAGCTCTGATTGCACTTAACGACATGATAATGCCACGTCATGAATAATGCAAGAGAGAAGTAATATATTATCTAATACACAATGTAATGCGGAAAAACTTTGGTTTTAAGATCATTGGAATAGGTAGTAAGATCTACGTAGCATATTCGGTAGTTAACATTAGAAAGTTGGCAAAACTACATCTGCAAACATCATCTGTTAACGTTCCCTAAACTTACAATATTCTTCCCATTCATTAAATAGTAAACATAAGAAATTAGGTTGAATCTAATTTTTGCCTTTCAATATTTGTATTGATTTCAATCCAAAAACACGTTATAACTTAAGTTACAAATATCGTTATACCCTCAGAAACTACTTATGAACGTGGATCGTGAGGAGATATAGCTGTTGACTTCTCGCTTAATTGGAAGAAATCCAAAAGGAAGAGAAATAACTTGTGTTGCTAAAAGTTTTGAATAAGTGAGTATAAAAAAGGAAAGAAGTAAAGACTGAGTTTGAGGATGTTATGATTACAGAGTCCATTAAAATCCTCCCAATAAAAACTTAAAGCTACCTAGAACTACAGAAGGAAAATAAATAAACTAAAATGCAAGAAGTGAAACGAATATATTTACAAAAGAGTTTGGAAACTTTATTCTGTTTTATTTTTATTAGGATAAAGTAAACTTTTTCAAAAAATTTTTTAGCAAAAGTGTCTTCATTTATTCTTAACAAGAGA
The DNA here is from genome assembly GCA_902155825.1 of Timema genevievae. Lineage (NCBI taxonomy): Eukaryota > Metazoa > Arthropoda > Insecta > Phasmatodea > Timematidae > Timema > Timema genevievae. The sequence continues at coordinate 4,398 of CABFWO010007643.1, read as the reverse complement.
TTATTATCAAATAAATATGTTTTATTACAAAGGCGTAATTTTAATAAAACAGAGGACTGTTTCAATATCAACAGTATAAAAGGTGTACTAACTTTAGTATATTTTTTTGTTGTGTTAGGTAAAGTGCACTTGGTGTTTGAACTTACATTTTTACATCAATTGTCTAACGTTATATGATGAAGAGATTTAGGAAAAAAAACATTCATTTTTTATTTGATAAATATTTGATAAACCATTCATAAACTAGACAATTGAGCATATTCACAAATTAAAATATTTGTAAGCTATATGGACATGTTACAAACGTGATTATCAAATAATGGTTCTCACACAATTATGTCCGAAGAGACTTCACCCGTCCTACCCACTTCAACGTTCCCGGTCGACGTTCCAGATGACGTCATGAGTTCCACACCAAAGATGCCTTGAGACCTCAGTAGAACGCTATGGATGCTTCGAGAATGTTACACGACTAGAAGCGTTTTTGCTAGCGCCAGTTGTGCCAACGGCTCCACGCATGCTCTATGTTACCCTTCCTTTACCAATCCCTGCTCTCCTTTGAATTCTCCTCTCTCCGTCTCTAGGATCACGTGATGACTTTCTAGGACTATATATTGACATGTTTCTTCTGTATTTTGACTCATATTACCACTGTCGACTGCTTAGGTAAGCTAAACGCTGTTTTCCTGTAGGCTTGCTATCTTTTATTCAAAATTCTCTTTCGAATTATAACTATTCTTTGTTAAAATTTTCAAAATTATCATTTCGGATTAAATATTAAATGGTAATTATTTATTTAAATAAAATATTCCATTTTAAAATCATATTTAGGTAACTTAAATAAATGTGTGTTACAACTTACTTTGTCTTCAGGCCACTAGGTGGTCTTAGTATTTTTCTAAAAAAAACTTTCTAATTAAATGTCGCCATATATATTATGGAATTGTAATTTAAATGCCACCATATTGGGCGTGGATAGAAATGTCTTATGTAATGGTGATAATGCCGTAACAGGCGTGAGATTAGCTACTCTTTAATAAATATTCTCAATTAAAATTAGTTATGTTCACTTATAATGCATTACCTTTTGTTATGAATTTGAATTGGGACTTTCTTGTAACTTTAAGGATGTGTTCGAACTATGTATTTACGCTTACTCTATGGCATTATGAACTCAAAAGTTAATTGCACAAGAGAACTCCACTTATCCCTGTATTGGCCTAGTTGTATCCAGTCCTGTCCAGTCCCCCTCATTACACCCATCCCTATCTTGTGCTAGTTCCATCCAGTCCCCCTCATTACACCCTACCCCTATCTTGAGCTAGTTATATCCAGTCCCCCTCATTACACCCATCCCTATCTTGAGCTAGTTCCATCCAGTCCCCCTCATTACACCCTACCCCTATCTTGAGCTATGTTCCATCCAGTCCCCCTCATTACACCCTACCCCTATCTTGAGCTAGTTATATCCAGTCCCCCTCATTACACCCATCCCTATCTTGTGCTAGTTCCATCCAGTCCCCCTTATTACACCCATCCCTATCTTGAGCTAGTTCCATCCAGTCCACCTCATTACACCCATCCCTATCTTGAGCTAGTTATATCCAGTCCCCCTCATTACACCCTACCCCTATCTTGTGCTAGTTCTATCCAGTCCACCTTATTAAACCCTACCCCTATCTTGTGCTAGTTCCATCCAGTCCTAATCATTACACCCATCCCTATCTTGAGCTAGTTATATCCAGTCCCCCTCATTACACCCTATCTTGAGCTAGTTCTATCCAGTCCACCTTATTACACCCATCCCTATCTTGAGCTAGTTCCATCCAGTCCACCTCATTACACCCATCCCTATCTTGAGCTAGTTCTATCCAGTCCTGTTCAGTCCACCTCATTACACCCATCCCTATCTTGTGCTAGTTCCATCCACTCCACCTCATTACACCCATCCCTATCTTGTGCTAGTTCCATCCAGTCCTAATCATTACAACCCATCCCTATATTTTGCTAGTTCCATCCAGTCCACCTCATTACACCCATCCCTACCTTGAGCTAGTTCTATCCAGTCCTGTCCAGTCCACCTCATTACACCCATCCCTATCTTGAGCTAGTTCCATCCAGTCCTAATCATTACACTCTATCTCTATCCTCAATTAATTATACCCTGTCCACCTCATTTCACACTATCTTTTTCAGGTCCATTCTAATCCTACCCTCCCATCTGCATCTAGGTCTTCCCAATTGTCTTTTCCCATCGGGTTTGACAGTCAATCCCTTGATTGCAGTTCTAAATTCTCCAATTCACACTGCATGTCCTGCCCACTGTAACCTGCAAGATGTTACTACCCTGACAATGTATCGTGATGAGTACAGGTTATGTTTAGTACCACATCATTATTTAGCCTGCTCCAGACTCTACTTCATTCATTTTCGGACCAAATAGCTTCTTAGTACTTTGTTTTCGACCATGTATCTATAGATTATTTAAATGTAATCCAATGCAATCCTTTTACAAAAGAAACTTTTATGTTTAATGCGTAAGATAAAATATTTTTATATTTTTTGAAATGATTTAATTTTAAATATGCACTTGGATATTATGTACATATATTTAAAATGCCAAATTTTAAAACTGTCAATACCATTTATACACTAAATTAGTGCGCGTTTAAGATGTAACATATAATATGAACACAATATTTTTATTTTTTGATACATGTGACCTATTAAATTTGTACACACCCCTCGAAAAATTAGTGAAATGTTAGAAAAACTGTTTAAATTAATATTAAATTAAATACTTTTTTAGTATTCCACAGTCACCGGGTTAGCTAAAAAAAATTTAAGTTATCAAAATGGAAGAAAAAATTTGTCAAACTTTTTGAAGAATCATATATCAGTACATCGACAGACTGTAAAACCCCTCCTTCTCCTCACATACACACACACACACACACAAGCATTCATTTATCTGGATGTTTTATTATCACAATATTGTCTCTTGCCCTCATTTGAAGGAAATTATTGCTTGGCATTACAAAATCCCCTGAGTTTATCGACAATGCACCACGCATTTCACAGCTGTATCCAATATAGCATCGTATCAACTTCACGGATTCAATACTCGTAACTATAGTCTACCTAGCGTTGCAGTGGAGATATCTGACAGCTAGCAAAGGCTACCAGAGCTAATCTCGTCCATGCATTCGCCAAAACATGTGATCTTCAAGGCCATATGTTGAGCTGTGGTCCCTTTTGACATTCAAAACATTTCACAGCAACGGGGACGTGAGAAAAAATACAGTGTTTTTGAAGTTTTTATATCAAAACTTTTTTTTGGCCAAAATAAATTAAATATAACTCCAGTATAAACATAAGAGTTTAATTTTATTCACGTGGTGATATCAACAATTGTTGAATATCTGTCATGAGCATAGTGGCATTAGATGACAAAAGTTTTAAATGAAGAGAAGAAGTTGTCATTAAATTCCAGGACACCTTTGACATAAATTCAACAACTGTTGATATCACCACGTGAAGGAAATTAAACTTTATGGTTGTAGCCTACTGAAGCAATCTTTGATTTATTTTGACCAAAATAATGTTTTGTTACAAAAACTGCAAAAATACTTACCTTAACTCACGTTCCTTACACACCCACCTTAAACAATATTTATAGATTCATACGTTAATTTATGTCATCTACAGCTGTTCCAGTTGATAGATCATACTTTTTACATTGGAAAAATGTAATAAAACAATGCTATACACCCATACATCAATTCATCTGAATTCGATTAAATATTTAATAGTAACTTCATTTCGAACTGAAAGCTTATCGGGGCTGCCGCGCACCTTGAACGCCTCCTCCTCCCTCCTACCCCCTCTTTCATCCCACTTCACAGTGTTTTGTTTCTCGTTCCTTGTGTCCACACCGCTGCATTAACAAGGTAGATAATCAAGCTCAAGTTCCCCCGAGCTTTATAATCAGACAAGATTAATGTGTTTTTCCAGTTAATTCTTTCTGGCTTCATTAAAATACTTATCTAGCCGGGATGACATTGAACTAACTCCCTTGTTTAAGGATGATAAAATACATTAAACCATAATATTCATGTATAATTAGAACCAATAGATTAACGTATTAAAGGAGCTCAGTTCACAACAGTATCTAACTTATTTTTAGCTGCATATACTATACAATATTGTAATAAAATATAGAGACCGTGAAAATAGTTTTACTCTTCCGTTGAAAACCGATGGTTTTATGACGTCACACCGTCACTAATAGGTGAGGGTGCAGGTTAAACTATCTCTTAAGGTGATTCGTCCAGCAAGCTTCTCCTAGAATGAATAGGCTATAACATTTTGACAGGGAATTTTTAACATGGTTGAAAG
>CABFWO010007642.1:12938-23556 GCA_902155825.1 Timema genevievae | reverse complement strand
AGCGCACCTCTAGTGAGGTGATAATACATGGAACTACTTGGACGAGAGATTTGCAAAACTTGGAGATGTCCATCCGAATCTTAAGTTAAGTGAACGCTAAGTTAACAGCATCATGATGGCTTCCATTTAAGAATATGAGAATCGTTACGTGACATGAACATTATGTGAAAATAAATTTGAATGTGATCCCGATATTCATTCTTCACTAATAGTTTTAAGACAGAGTCTGTGATGGACATGTGACAATCCTCAGAAAACAATGAGCTATCATTAATACCATAGCCATCGACGAATTTTCAATGGCGCACTAAGCCAAAGGTCTCAAGTTTTATTCCCACGCCCTAGTGTCGTTTTTCATATCTACGGATAAGGCTGTATCCGTAGCCTAAAGATCATTCCCATCTTCCAAGCTTCGCTATTCATGTTCGAATAAATGTACAAGCGTTGGCTATTCCTTTCCAAGCTATTCGTGTCATGTACAATAGTCATCGTACTCATTGGAAACATAAAGTCATCCCCAAGTCGCCGATGTCTGTGTTATTAAAGATAGCTAATTGTTAACCAATGATTTACACACGTCCATCACAGACTCTGCTTTAAACTATGACTTAGCATGGGATTAATCCTGGCTTGTTTAAGTGAAGAACATTGATACGCATTGGTAAGGTTTCAATTCACGAGTCCTGGTGTCATTTTCAAATCTCTCTCTCTCTCTCTCTCTCTCTCTCTCTATATATNAATCTCTCTCTCTCTCTCTCTCTCTCTCTCTCTATATATATATATATATATATATATATATATATATACAGAGCTAATATTCTAGTAATATGAAATATAAAATTAAAAGGGAATGAACCCAAATTTGCGTGGAGGAGAGTAGAAAAGCATTCACGAAAAACCTTCCTCGTTATACCCGATCAGGATTCGAGCCTCAATCTCTCTGGCAATCCAATCTAATGCAACAGTGATGTATTATGTAACACAACCATCGATTCGGGTGTATATGCTTGGTCCACTTTTAGTAGTAGGAAACATGTAAGGGGGGAGGAAGAGTTACAATAATTATTTTCACGCATAGATACGTTAAGTAATGTGATCTGTAGCTATAGATATAGTCAATATGTATAAAATAAAACTATATAATAACATAAATAAAATAGTAAGCATTTATCTTCGCTGACCACAAAAAATATGTTTGTATTTCATTAAAATGTATTCCCACAAAACTACTCATATAGGTTATTTGTATAACAAAACTTTAGAGCAACTAGTATTATGAAGTATCTTAGGACACAATGATATACTGCCCCTGGATATATTAATATAGGGGATCTGTAAAACACAACTGTAGTGCAACTAGTATCATGAAGCATCTTAGGATACAATGGTATACTGCCCCTGAATGGATTAAAATAGATGAGCTGGACCACACATCTATGGCGAATGCTAGTACATTTATAGTACAGTTTACCTTCCTCATCCTTAGCTCATTTTTGTTAATATGAGAATATCCCAGACGGTTTGAAAGATATGAACATACAATTATAGTAATATAATATATAAAAATCATTTTATTAACAACATTAGGATTATTTAATCATTGTGTACTTGGTCCTCTTGGATTAAAAAATATATATACTCCATTCACGGTAGGAATTACTCTCTGAAAGGTCTTTTTTCCTACCAAAATCCTATTATATAATAGCTTTCTGGTAGGGAAAAAGGCCTTTCAGAAAACAATTCCTACGCTGAACAGACTTCAGCAGTTATTCCTAAAAGCTCAGCCTTCTAAGCCTCATAATAGGCAGTGCTAACTCTAAATTTGCCTAATTTGATTTCTATCATATAAAAGGACCCAACCCCCAATGATAAATTATGTTGGTTTTATATTTACCATAAATTATTTGCCATATATATATTTATATATAGTTTGTATTATATTTAAATACATTTACTTATTATTAAAACATTATAACTATATACCCTGTGTAGCCTCTTTTATTCAAAGGCAATTTGTTTTATTATTTAGTTGACATTATATGTCTATGTGTTTATTTAGTTGTTCTAGGATTTTGTGACTAAAATAATTAAATTATTTTAATAATGTAAAATAAAAACTAATACGTAGAAAAATCTGATATTGTAAATTAACAAAGAAAATGTAACAATCAAGAAAAAAAAATTTCATTGTTCGTTCTGTCGTAGTCTACTCTGCTTGCAAAGGTTCATATTGTGCAAAGAGAGCTCTATATAATGGGAAGCATGCAGTTGTTATGTTTATTTGTTATTTCAATTTTTAATATGAGACATTCTTAAGGAATTTAAAACTAGACGATACACATATAGAGCTGCTGTGGTTGATTAGTATAAACAAAGATACTTCTTAATGAAGTTTAAATAACCATGCAGTCACATTTGATTTGGGAAACAAACATAATGATTCCTCATATTCCCAGATGTGTTTCATAAGGGAATAAATACATATATTACGATGGGAAATAGCACTAGTTGTATTAAAGTCGAGATATTAATTTAGAGAGTGAACGAGGATATAGCGTCTTAGCTTCTATTTATTTAATTTAAGCAAATGTTAATTTGTTTCTCTCTTTAACTCTTCCTATTTGTCAATTCAACAGTTTTGTTTGAAGTATGTTATTTCTCACTACACGAGTACGTTATGTAACTCAACTGCGTGGTTTTAATATTTTATGTGTTATAATTTTATGCTAAATAGGAAGCAAGAAATGTTAAATAAAACTTTTACAAACTAGCTTTTTTTTAACAAAGTCACACAAAGTGTAAAACAACGCTTTTATCGTATTTTCATCGCAATTGATTAAAAAATTTAATAAAAAGTATTGAGCTACTGCAGTTTATGTTGGCATACCTCCCATACAAATGCAATAATATACAATCTAAACGAGAGTATTTTAAAAATTGGGGTTAAAGTTTAAAAAAAAGTATAATATATCATTAATAAGAAACAATAAATTGAATTTATTGAATTTGTTACCCGCTTCGGTGGCCGCGTGGTCTAACGCGCTACTCTCGTGTTGGACTAGACTGCCAAAGACGGGGAGATCTGTGTTCGATCCCGGTCGGGTGCAATGATGGTGGTTTTCCTAAATTGTTTTCCACTCTACCTTCAAGCAAGTGCGAGTGCATTTCCTCTAAATTAAACCTTCCCAGTCCCTAAAATCATTGTGTAATTAGTACATATGTGTATAACCCGAAAGGGTAGTAGTAATACGTGGTGCTAAAAATTGAATTTATTGTTATTTTATTATATAAATTGATATTGATAGTTTATTTTTAAATCATTTAACGTGAATTAAATCAGACAGTTTAAGATGTTGTCAATCACTATAACCAAGTACACCGATTTAATAACCAAAGCGTGGCCCCTACCCCCGCCCCCTGTACTTCTCATCTTACCGGGGTATTCGCATATCTACACTGATAGGGTAGGGATGAGGAAGGTATAATTTTAAGGATGTAAGCCCGCATTTGCATAGGGACAGAGTGGGAAACAAAAATTATGGGGAATAAAATTGGTACACCCATCGGGATTCTAACCCTGACATCAACGCCTCTGGTAAACCAGACATCACTGGCATGGGTAATAAATAACGTGGGCTTCTTATTTTAAAACTACCCCAATACAATAAGTATGTAAGCAAGCAAAACGCTGAGACTATTTGTTATTCAAAAATAATGATTACATAATTATTATAATTGTGACTAAATCTATTCCTATACAATTTTAACCCTAAAAAATAATTGAAAAACAATTTTATTTTCCCGTTGAAAAATTAAATATATTTATTGACAGTTAAATAAGTAACCTCTAGAAACAGAAAAAAGTAGTTACAAAAAGCAACCCGCCTCGGTGGCGTAGTTGGCTAACGCGCTAGTCGTGTTGAGCTTGACCATCGAGGACGGGGAGATCGAGGTTCGAATCTCGGTCGGGTGAACTGGGGGTGGTTTTTCCTAAATGGTTTTCCACTCTCCCTTAACCCTCCCAATTCCTAATCCATTAGAGTAATTAGTACTTAAGCGTATAACCCGAACGGGTAGTAAGACGCGGTGCTAAATGTAATGTACAAAAAGCAGAAAAAATTTACAAACAAGAAATTCTTAGTCTAAAGACGATCAAGTCGTCAAAGTATGTAAGATTTATTAGGGTAAGAATTTTGAGCATTTTAACAAAGTAAAACAAATTAGTATGAGATTTTGTGGGTTATTTATATCTTTAGACAACCAAAGGGTTTGGAAAAGGGATCAATTTTCGGAAAACCATAATCAACTGACTCCTTTTCCATGTGAAAGCAATAAAATATAGTCCATTTTTTTTCTTCTGTGGATCTGCTCGAATTTAACGGGAACCTGGGACATTCGAGTTCCTACCGTATACATAAAAACTATAAATGTGTAGTCTCATGAATTTAGTATTTTTTTAAAATCTATAAAACAATTTGTTTTACTTATTAATAAATAAACTATTACTATTGATACATCTTAAATTTTTAATTTACACTTTTCTTTTAACTAATTAAAACTCATAGCAATTTAAAAATAAGGTACATGCTTCTTCCTTCCCATCTCACTTTCTAATTTACATAATTAGCTTTCAATACTATAATCCTCTTTAATGAGTTGCCTATTTATGGTACCACGAAGAGTACTTTTAAAAAAAGGCCAACGTTGATAAATTTAATCTGTTTAACATTTGTAGAAACATTGTCTAGAATAGTTAATTTCGTGCACGTAGCTTCTGCCCCTAGAATCGTGTGGAAACTATTAAAAAAAACACCTATTGAAGAGTGTAGTCCTTAAAATGATTTAAATTGTATTTTATGATAATCCGTTAAAGGGCTGAATAGAAAGAAACATCTGATCACATTAGTATTATTTTATAATATGGGAAAAGGAAAGAAGATTTGTTTACTGTTAAAAACGTACATACTAGGTACACAGTTATGGTCTGCATGCGCACACAAATTGGCTATTAAAATATTCGCGACCTAGAGTCGAGAGTCGGGGGTTTTCCCCGGATAGGAGATGCGTGAAGCGGGGAGGGGAGGGGGTAGAGAGAGAACGAGATGACGTCAACTAGGGGTAGTTTCAGGATGCGCTCGATATGTAGGGCTCAGCAGCCAGGTGAGGCATACAGATCAAGTCCAGGTATGTAGGCCAACAGGGAGATACTATTTGGGGAATTCGGTTCGAGTATGCCCAACGGGCACTACATAGCAGAGGGGCAGAACGTTGGTGGGCTGAGTCAAAGGTCTCAAGCTCGAGTCCCGTGTCAATATTTAATAGTTCAAATCCATATTACAATAATATATTAATAATAATGCTGTGTCTGGGCTACATGAATCTGTGGGCCAGTTTCATAGTCAGATTTAGTACGCCTCAAGTGCGAGTCGATTCTAAATACAAGACATCACCTACCTGAAATTGATATGGAATGGGCCAGTTTCATATGCGAAACTGGCCCATTCCATTTTGGTCTAGGTAGGTGTCGTCCTGTATTTAGTATCGACTTGCATTTTAGGCGTACTAAATCTGACTATGAAACCGGCCCTGTATCTCAGTTTGTGGATAAATTAGCCAGTACTGATGTACCGTTACCCAGGGGACGCACAAATGTACTAATCGTACATCCTTTTAGTGGAGGCTCTTTCCATGTCCCGATGAGATGAGGGTGATAGTGAATATCAGGGTGATAGTGAGTATGAGGGTGATAGTGAGTATGATGGTGATGGTGAGTATGATGGTGATAGTGGTTATGAGGGTGATAGTGAATATGATGGTGATGGTGAGTATGAGGGTAATAGTGAGTATGATGGTGATGGTGGGTATGATGGTGATGGTGAGTATGATGGTGATAGTGGTTATGAGGGTGATGGTGAGTATGATGGTGATGGTATGATGGTGATAGTGGTTATGAGGGTGATGGTGAGTATGATGGTGATGGTGAGTATGAGGGTGATAGTGAGTATGAGGGTGATAGTGATTATGATGGTGATAGTGGTTATGAGGGTGATGGTGAGTATGATGGTGATGGTGAGTATGAGGGTGATAGTGGTTATGAGGGTGATAGTGAGTATGATGGTGATGGTGAGTATGATGGTGATAGTGGTTATGAGGGTGATAGTGAGTATGATGGTGATGGTGAGTATGATGGTGATGGTGAGTATGAGGGTAATGGTGAGTATGAGGGTAATAGTGAGTATGAGGGTAATAGTGAGTATGATGGTGATAGTGGTTATGAGGGTGATAGTGAGTATGATGGTGATGGTGAGTATGATGGTGATGGTGGTTATGAGGGTGATGGTGAGTATGATGGTGATAGTGAGTATGATGGTGATAGTGAGTATGAGGGTGATAGTGAGTATGAGGGTGATGGTGAGTATGAGGGTAATAGTGAGTATGAGGGTAATAGTGAGTATGAGGGTAATAGTGAGTATGATGGTGATGGTGAGTATGATGGTGATGGTGAGTATGATGGTGATGGTGAGTATGAGGGTGATAGTGGTTATGAGGGTGATAGTGAGTATGATGGTGATGGTGAGTATGAGGGTGATAGTGGTTATGAGGGTGATAGTGGTTATGAGGGTGATAGTGGGTATGATGGTGATAAGAGAATTTGATGGGGTGGGGCCAATGAAAATCTTAACCTGACTTAAGCCTAACTAACCAAACCCTGATGACGATGGGAGTAATTTCCCTTTCGAGAAAAATCCTCGGTACCAAACGGTAATTGAACCGAGACCTCTGGGCTGGCAGCCAGGGCCTCTGACCATTATATAATGATGCTGGTTAGAGAAATACTAGTATACGTTTAATTAAAACAACTTTTTTCGCAACAATTTATTTTAATTCAATATATTTTGTAATTTCACAAATATTTATTTATTGGAATACGTTGGAATACATATAATTATCACTACAAACTGTAAACAATATCCTCACAATTATATGACATAATATTACAAGTAAATTTTAATTCATTGGATATATTTGTCTAAACTCTAGATATATATTCTTTTGTTTATCTTACAAAAAGGTATATTTATCATAAAATACATAGAGACAGAAGGCATCGCAAAAAAACAAACAAAAAACATTTCTTCGGTTACAGGGGGTGATGAAACGTAGAAATCAACAACATTTAGAACTAGATATTTTAAAGATAACAATTCCCCTTTCTTTAAAGGGTCGCAAGAAAGTAAAAATATATTATCTAATAGCAATATCCACTCATACCAATAAGTACATGTTAAGATATTAAAAGTATAGTACTCTTGATATAATTAAAACGTATTTTTTTTAATAAACAAAACAAATTATTCAGATTCCCTGCCAACTCTTGGATTATTCGTGAAGCCCCAAATCAAAATCAAAGTTTTAATTTGTGAAATGTCGCCGTTATATTACGCCCAAACTCGCCTTCTAGAAAGAAGTCGTTTACCCAAAAGAAATGAGCTGAGTGACAGCTTTCCTCGTAATCGTAATCAAGTCCACACTTGAAGTAGTGCTTGAAGAAGAGCGGAGTTCAAGTACCAGTTGGAGCTACTAATCTGTTTACTACCATAAGTGAAAATGCAGGTTTATAATGAGTCGAGATACAGTCCAATCTGCATATGAAGGGAATTATCTGACAGCTAGAGGAATGAGTCGATATAAAGTCCAATCTGCATATGAAGGGGCTTATCCTAAAGCTAGAGGAATGAGTCGAAATAAAGTCCAATCTGCATATTAAGGGGATTATCTGACAGCAAGAGGAATGAGTAGAGATACAGTACAATCTGCATATGAAGGGGTTTATCTAACAGCAAGAGGAATGAGTAGAGATACAGTACAATCTGCATATGAAGGGGTTTATCTGGCAGCAAGAGGAATGAGTCAAGATATAGTACAATCTGCATATGAAGGGGTTTATCTGACAGCAAGAGGAATGAGTAGAGATACAGTACATTCTGCATATGAAGGGGTTTATCTGACATCAAGAGGAATGAGTAGAGATACAGTACATTCTGCATATGAAGGGGTTTATCTGACATCAAGAGGAATGAGTAGAGATACAGTACAATCTGCATATGAAGGGGTTTATCTGACAGCAAGAGGAATGAGTCAAGATACAGTACAATCTGTATATGAAGGGGTTTATCCAACAGCTAGAGGAATGAGTCAAGATACAGTCCAATCTGTATATGAAGGGGATTATCCGACAGCTAGAGGAGTGAGTCGAGATACAGTCCAATCTGCATATGAAGGGTCTTATCCAACAGCTAGAGGAATGAGTTGGGATACAGTCCAATCTGCATATGAAGGGGATTATCTGACAGCTAGAGTAGTGAGTCGAGATACAGTCCAATCTGCATATGAAGGGGCTTATCTGACAGATAAAGGCTCTACTAGATCTACTTTCACGTATTCATACGTCAAGTCGTGTGATCTTCATCTGTCACTGTTGATAGATATTATCAATATCTATAGACTAACAATAGTCAAAATAGTGAAATGCTATCAGTGTTGACTGCAAACCAAAATGTTTGCATTTCCTAAGAGTTTCTTTCTACCAACATTCTATTATATTATATCTCACATCTTATGGATCTATACTTGCCTCTGAAAATAATAATAAGTTTTATATTTCAAAACCAGGATGTTAACATTTTAATCTAAGATGTCGAAAGGTTGTTTCAGAGGAAGAGTACCCAAATTAGGGTGAGAGAGGATGAGAAAACCACAGTGATAAATCACATGTGTGATGCTTTCTCCCCCTCTTTTACCCACTCCACCCCCCCAGTGCACCCAACAAACATTTGAAAATTGACCTTAGCATCTCTAGAAATCAAGTCTAGTGCATGCCTGATGCCTTAGCCCATTTGTTCACATACGTGAGTGTAATTTTTAATTTAATTTATTTAAGGTATTTGACGTGCACTTTCTGAACCGACTGATCATATCAGTACGTGAGAATTTCTACGAGCGATAGCGAAATGGTCTACCAATTTTACTGGAAATGGTATCTTACACATACTTTCCAGGGTTATTATACATGGCACAATCCACATGGGACCGACGACTTTACTTCCCCTCTGAAGTAAGTTTTACTACGGATTTTTATCGCTCAAGAAAAAAAATTCGTTGTCCCCGTCAGAGTTTGAAGCCACGATCAACGGGTCCTATGGGAAGCACTTTACCCCAAGACCACCGCGGTCGACTTGAATATATGACATCTGAAGTGCTTTAATGATGGTGGTGGTAGTTTTACACTGGCCAACTACTTGTTCTACACCCTCATACTCACTATCACCCTCATACTCACTATCCTCATCTCCTCATCTCATCGGGACATCGAAAGAGCCTCCAAGGCAATGGTGTACGATTAGTACATTCGGGCGTCCTCTGGGCAACAGTACATTAGTATAGACTAATCTTTACACGAGTGGTGTAGACCAGACGCGTAAGATTATTATATACTGGCCAACTAATTTTATTAGATATAAAAAGGGAGATTTAAAATAATATCTTAAAATTCTATCTGTGAAAAAAATGCCTGCAAAGGGATACAAAGCTAGGACCCTTAACTTACTGCTCTACTATCTGATCAATGAGGGGATTTCATTTCTGAGAAACATTCCTCCATTCGACTCTCACAAAGCTAATTGTGGCCTTAGATTGCTCGCAATAGTTAGGAGTTTCGGGATAGTTAAATGATGGAATGCGTCTCAGATTTGATCAAGGGCCCAGCCAGATAGCTCAGGTGGTAGAACAGTGACGCGCAGGCCTGTATTCGATCCCTGTTTGGACCCATTTATTATATGTATAATTTTAATATTTTAAGGAGGTTTTACCAAATGAACTGTGGTACAGGGGTCCAGCTACGAGAGAGGTTGAGGAGAGGCACCCTCATTGCCCCCGACTAGGATTGAACCCCGATATCCCCGTCTTCGGCAGTCTAATCCAACACGAGAGTAGCGCTTTAGACGACGTGGCCAGTGAAGCGGGTAAATTAATGTTTGGTCTTAAAAATAAAATGGAAAACATACTAGTTTTTTTTAGCATCTCGTCTTACTAACCGCTCGGGCTATACGCATTATTTTGTATTAATTAGGCTAATAGTTTTAGAGATGAAGGAGATTGAACGTAGAGGAAGTGTAACTACATTTGCATGGAAGGAGGGTGGAAAGTCATTCAGAACATCTGACTGGGATTCAAACCTCAATCTTCCCGTCATCGGATGTCTAGTCTATTGCGTGAATGATGCCTTAGACCACTCGGACAATGAAATGGGATATTCTAGAGTTAAGCTAGTTTGTAAGTCGTGTGTTGGTACAATCAGCTGGTTTAAGCAAGTTGGCTTTAAAAACCTCCTGATAAAACAGCTACAATAGACAAGTATTTCCATACATCCACCCTCACGCTGTAAGGACTGTAAAGAGAAGTCACTCTTCCTCCATTTATCAGCGAGTGAAGAGAGTTGATGACAAGGAGAGGAAAAAATAAAGGAACAAGGAAATGAATTGGGTATGTCTGCAGGGGAAAAAAAATGGAACACGGAAATGAATTTGTCATGCCTAGGGAAAGGAAGATGGGGGGGGGG
>CABFWO010007642.1:0-10816 GCA_902155825.1 Timema genevievae | reverse complement strand
CCCATCACCAAACCACTCAAACATATTTCTTTTACGTCAGCAAGTTTCACAGCAAACACAAGTCCATGAAAAGAAATTTGTATTGTTCTTTTTACTGATTTTTAAAATTATTATTAGCATCGCATCTTACTACCCATTCGGGTTGTACGCACTTACGCTAATGTGTAATGGTACGGTGATTGTGAGATGAAATGGAGAACCTACAGTTTAACGTGGGATCCGAACCACGGTGGAGGCCTGACATTCCACACATTCACAAGTTGTGGTTAATACACGTCTTGTCAGAGAAGAAGGAAGGGTTTTGCAATCATATAGAGCTGTGTCGGGACCGAGGATTGAACCCCGGACCCCCAGCACATAAGTCTGACACCTTACCCCTAGACCACCAGGTCACCTACCCCTAATGTTGAACCCGGCTCTTTTAAAGGTAGTACAGATTATAAAAATGCAAGGAAACCACTAACTTTTCATGTGTATAGTTAAAATATTATAGTTAATACAAATTAGTAAAGTACAGAAATTAAGATATTAGTTTGTGTGCAATGGGAGATGGGACTCCCAAAATTCACTGGCCCAGGCCCAATAAATCCTCTGGTTGGTCCTGCTCATAATGCAGAGAAAATGGCACTAGGCTTCAACATGGATGAAACGAATTGAAAAACAGCATCAGTATCATCTGACGATGCTGATAATCTCATTTCTATGTTATCATAATTTATTTTGTTCTGTGTGATAGCAAATTGCCGGTTCATCATAATACTGACTGAATGAATCGTCGTCGTTTCTGGGAATTATGCAGAGAATGTTGGTTGAATATATATATATATATATATGCCGTATGTATGTCTGACATGACGGGACAGTTTTATAGATTGAGTACGCTTCAAGACAACACCTACATAAACTCATTACGTAAAAATCGTAGCACACAACGGGTAATTTTTTAATGCACAAGTTAATTATTGTATTACTTGTATAATTAATTTTCTCGTGTAATTATGAGTACGGCCAGACATGAAACAATGAACCTAACCTAATGTTTTCTCACGGTAAAAGCGACTCTTTAGAATACAATGAAGAGGACATATCGCCAGGTGACATTCCATACCTTAGGAGTTCTCCAATAACAATCGTGGATGTAGAGCGCAGCTTCTCCAGGTACAAAAAAAGACTCCTTGCAGATAATCACCGATCATTCACAACCGATAAGCTGAATATGACACTCGTTGGCCATTGCAATGCAGAATAAGGTAAATCTAAGATGCACACAGGTTCTGGCTATTCTATTATTTTTAAAAGGTATACTGGCCATATAGATTTTTTTATTATTCATTTCTTACTTTGCAGCTTTCCCCAGCTATTACCATAAGCGGTCAAGAAGAACAAATTGGATTTAAAATATATTATTTGGTTTTTAAGAACTTTTTTTGTGTTTGTAGCTTTGAGAATATAAAAAATGATTTTTTTGAGTGCATCCTTTGTAGTTTTTAAGGGTATCAACTTCCGGACCTAGGTTATAATACAATGTTTTAATCGTCCAACGTAAGCTTTGAATGAATAATAAAGAGTAACACTTTATAATGAATAATGATTTGGTTGGAATATAGCCTAAAACTTATTTTTTTTGCTAGTTCATGAATAAAAAGTTCAAGCAATACTGTATACAGGGTGTCTACTATCCGGGAAAATCAGGGAAAACGGGAATTAGCCGGGAATTTGAAGTGATCGGGAAAAAACGGGAATAAGCCGGAAATTTGGTAAATTACAATACAAATCTGGGAAAATGTGGTTTTACTTAAAAATATAAAATATAATAATCATTAAAACAGTAAATAATAATGTTATTCAAACTGTAGTTTTTTTGTAGCTGTGTAATAAATTTTATAATTCCTAATAAACAATGTTAATACACATTTAAAAAATATGTTTATTTAAATTTTAAAACTTATTATTATTCATAAAAAAAGATTAATAGAAAAATGAGGGGGGAGGTGGGGGAATTATAAGGATGTGACATACTTTTTAGTCGGGAATTTTAGGAAATGACCAGGGGAAATCAGGGAAAAAGTCGGGGATTTCATTGGTAAAGTAAAGTAGACACCATGTGTAAATGTTTGTTCTGTTATTTTTATTATGGAATTAAATTAAATTATCATAACCTTTGGAGGCAAATTCTTCACGCAAACTGGTTTAAGAAAGCGCAAATGATGACGTCATGGTTGTTTTTGCCACCATTTTTCTCCTTATTTGAAGAGTGAAACAGAGTAAATAATAATATTTAGCACCGCGTCTTACTACCCATTCGGGTTATACGCTTAAGTACTAATTACGCTATTGGATTAGGAATTGGGAGGTTGAATTTAGAGGAAGTGAACCCGCATTTGCGTGAAGGGAGAGTGGAAAACCATTTAGGAAAAACCACCCCCAGTTCACCCGACCGAGATTTGAACCTCGATCTCCCCGTCCTCGGCGGTCGAGCTCAACACGACTAGCGCGTTAGCCAACTACGCCACCGAGGCGGGTAACAGAGTAAATAAATAGGGAGTATTTTGGTAGAGAAAAGTTGCACTATTTTAATACTTGCTTTGGAACAGATTCTTACCCCCCTTCTGTGACTATAGGCCCATGAAATATATTCTATTACTTATAGGCCTATTTGATTTGATAAATAAAGGTAGCCCAGTCACGTATGACTTGAAAGTTCTATAGTCCAATTTGTACATAAAGGTATTTTTAGAAAATACAAACATATATTTTTCTAGCTAAAACTGACATAATTTTACTGTTTCGTTAAAGTTATCGAGGAATTGATAATATATATCAAAAGTAGCTGCAGCAGATCACGTGACGTTACGTAAAGCTACATGAAAGTAGTTCTAGGAGGTTTTCTATCTGTCTGATAAGGAAAGCTACGTATATGCAAATTGGACTGTATTACCCCGATACCTCACTCCATTACGTCACGCCATCCTGATTGCTACGCCAGATCAATCTCACCTACCATGGTACATTACTTCAGACCTTCATCCGACTAATAAACCACGCACACAAACACCCACACACACAAAAGAGGCTTCCTAGCGCTCTGCTATTATTTGCGGTGAAAACGCTAGCGCATTCTATTACCCGACCAGAGACCCTAAAAATGACTATACGGACCTAGCTAGAACAGTCTCTAAGTTAACGGTACTTGCCTGGAGAAATGTTACCTATTATTCACGAGATTCTGTACGGAAGTTGAGGTTATGTTTATGTTCGAAGTTATTGGTATACTTAAGATTACTTAAACTTCCTTAAAATTAGCTCCAATCAAAATGTGACTTATCAATTGAACGTGGACATTAACTTAAATTACGGATACAACCGTTGTTTGGAAACATATTTCAATTAAGTTAGATATATTTAAATAAACACTTCTTTTCAGGTGACAATCTAATAGAGTAGGTTATTTGTGGGGGTTTATGTAGTTCGTAAGTTAACCACCACAATGACTGGTGGCTTCTTGACTACTATCTCCCACAAGGTCATGCACATGATTGATGCAGTCGTAAGTTAACCACCACAATGACTGGTGGTTTCTTGACTACTAGCTCCCACAAGGTCATGCACACGACTGATGCAGTCGTAAGTTAACCACCACAATGACTGGTGGTTTCTTGACTACTAGCTCCCACAAGGTCATGCACACGACTGATGCAGTCG
This sequence comes from Timema genevievae, assembly GCA_902155825.1. Classification (NCBI taxonomy): domain Eukaryota; kingdom Metazoa; phylum Arthropoda; class Insecta; order Phasmatodea; family Timematidae; genus Timema; species Timema genevievae. The sequence goes on along the minus strand of CABFWO010007642.1, from coordinate 7,114 downwards.
TAAGTTAACCACCACAATGACTGGTGGCTTCTTGACTACTAGCTCCCACAAGGTCATGCACACGACTGATGCAGTCGTAAGTTAACCACCACAATGACTGGTGGCTTCTTGACTACTAGCTCCCACAAGGTCATGCACACGACTGATGCAGTCGTAAGTTAACCACCACAATGACTGGTGGCTTCTTGACTACTAGCTCCCACAAGGTCATGCACACGACTGCTGTGGTCGTGAGTCGTTCACACGACCCCATGGTAACCCGCCTTAAGAGTTCGAGTTCGTGTGTACTGAAGGTTTTTTTCCTAAATGGTTTTCCAATCTCCTTCCACGCAAATTCGAATATGTTTCCTTCCTAAGCCCTACCCCATTGGAGTAATCATCCAATATCCGCATCGTCTGAACAGGTAGTACAGGTAGTAAGAGTAGGTAAAATAGGTAGACGCGCTAATAAATAAATCAATATAATTTAATAAAACCATCCTCAAAATTTGTACTTTAAAATAACTCATAACAATAAAGATAGATAAATATGTATAGATTAATCCAAAATTTTCTTTAAGCCTTCCCCCTCACCCAATCCCATTGCAAGTCTCTTCTTCTCCAATCCTCCTACCTCTCATCATCAGCCTCCTCTTCCAACTGGCATTTTTATCGACCCGTTTTCTGTACAATCTTTTATTTCCTTAAGTTAAAATAGTAATCAAAAGTATTGGTCACTTAACAACATAAATTACCTTTATTTTGTACATTTCAAATAATAATTATCATATTTAATTTTAATGTTTATCCTTCATAATCTTTACCCTCACCCTAAAGTGTACAGGTTCGGCAGAGGGAGCTTTGATTGGGAGTCTATGAGCACAACGTTTCTTGGTACTCCCGGTATTTCGGTAAGTGGCGTCGTTTCGGGGAGTTTTAATGATAAGCGTTCCAACAATCGCGATCATTAGAGAGAAACTACTACTCAGCATTAATTAACGGTGACCATTAATTTTGTTATTAAGTTTATTGATCCGACATCCAATGAGTAAGGACTCTAGGCTCGGATCTAGAGAGACTAGCTGGAAATATACGTATAAATACTAGATATATTAAATATATTATATATAAATAATATATATGTAAATAAACCATAATAACTTTAAATTTACTAAAAAAAATCTAAAAATGTGAATGAAAGCTCGTAATAAATGCACACGACTAAATAGAGCACGCACTTAATAAAATATGGAAACTAGCATATATATATATATATATATATATATTGTCCATCTTAGTTGCAGGGTTTCATAAGGAGTGCGTATTTTCCAAAGTGATTTTCCAATGTTCATTATCTTCTTATTCCAATAATGTGTTTAGTGTATAACTAGAACGGGTAGTAAGATACAGTGCTAAATAATAATAATAATAATAATAATAAACTAAACTACGTGTTTAAAAATGTTTTTGTGTAGTATTTATGCATTAAAAAATATCGAGAGTATTTAAAAAATACTTTTTTAACATAAGTGCTTAAAAGTATATCAAAAATTCTTTAAAAATGGCTCAAAAAGGACCAGCCAAGCTTTCTATACTGTTAATAATGAAATTTTAGTTGCTAAATTATTGTAATGCTATAATTTTTTCCGATATATCTGTAAAGTGAATTGGCTCATACTTATCTGGACGGCGACATTGCGTTGCAAACGGTAAATCCCTTTCTGGTTGCAAGGGTAGTGTAGATGTGGAAGTACCACATGGGTCAGTTCTTGGACCGCTGTTGTTTTCTATGTTTGTAATGACCTACTGACTTGTCTGCAGGTCACTAAACGTCTTCTGCATGCAGACGATCTCCAAATATATTTGTCTTCCCCTGCACAACTATTAAATAATTATTTTTTCTTACTAAACTCAGATCTTAGTGCAGTGCACACATGGGCAACTTATAATGGCTTGTTTATCAACCCTGGTAAATCTCAATTTATTATTATAGGCTCAAATAAACTTAAATCTACTATAAACTTTTCTAATCTCCCTAATGTAATATTGTATAAAAACACAATTCCTTTGGTGCTTGTAGTCAACAATCTGGGTGTAAATATTAATGATACCCTTCTAACAGAATATCCTCAATACCTTTCCTCACGTCTAGTCCCGCTTCGTGGTCACCATAATCTTGGTACCCGGTCACGTGACACCCACACACTTTCCATCCCTCTTCACAAATCTAACTTCTATTCTCTCTCTCTTTCTCTTTTACTGTTGCTGGAGCTCGTTCCTGGAATCCTATTGATATAAATATTAAAACTGTTGCTACTATAAAATCTTTTCAGCATAAGATTGCTAAAGGTCTGAGAGCAGAGTCCCGACCGTCGATGTGAGGGGAAATGTAGGGATACAGTAAGAATGTGTGTGTAATTTAAAATTATTATTATTATTATTTAACCTAAATATATAAGTGTATTTAATCTAAATAGTTACCAAATATTATCAGCATTGCTTTATTTTTTAATTGTTTGCTATCTCCATCATGTTTAGTGTGTTATGGGTAATTAGTGACATGTGTGTGAGGAATGATTATGTTTATTTTGTTTACTTTGTGTTTTCCTCTCTCCTTTAATTATTTATACCTACCTCATATATTTAATTTTGATTTTATTACTATTATTAGCACCGCATCTTACTACCTATTCGGGTTACACGCACTTACGCTAATGTGCAATGGTAGGGTGATTGTGAGATGAAATGGAGGACCTACAGTTTAGCGTGGTATCCGAACCACGGAGGAGGCCTAGCATTCTACAGATTCACAATATTTGATTAATACACGTCTTGTCAGAGGTGAAGGAAGAGTTTGGAGATCAGATAAATCTATGCCGGGACCGAGGATTGAACCCTGGACCCCTAGCACAGAAGTCCAACACCTTACCCCTAGACCTCCAGGTCACCTTTATTTTAATATGTTCATAAATTTACATTTATGTATGTGGGCAATATTTTTTTGATTATTATTAGAATTTTTGTACAGGTATTATAGATTAGTTTTTAGCATATAACTATTAAATGAACATTCCTTATTACTAAGGGGTTAAGTGTAAGAAAAGGCACTGGCATTGACTTCGCCCAAATAAAAACGATATTATTATTATTAAAATATAACTTTAAAAAGAACCCTATAAATAAAGGTTTCTGTATTAAGGGTTATCATGAGCAGAATGTATACTCATGAGCATTGTTTGTGATGTACAAAATAAATGACATATCGTTAAAATTAGGGTCCAGGTGATAAGTCTATATAATATGAACATTGTAAGAAGGGAATGCTAATGTTTGGTGACCGGGCCAAGCTTAGTGTTGGTGTTGGTGTGGATACCCTTAGGGGATGTTCTCCCCAAGAGACCAGGTCATCTGTACCATGAACCCAAGAGGTGGTGATGGGGTGATAACGGGACTAGTCCAACACCTTAGCTCAGTCGATAACTTTTCTGTTTACTCATCTTTAGGCCTATTCTACACCAGTGGTTAAAACGCTCCTTTGAATGAAACCCTTGTTATCAAGTTAGAAAATAAGTTTTAGTCTATACCAACGTTTTAACCGCTACCTCTGGTGGCGTTAAAACTGTCAGTGGAGGTAGAAACGCGAATCAAACTACACCAGGCGTTAATAGGCAGTTGTGCCTCAATGTCACAATAAGTCCTTCAGACGGAATAATAAATACTTTTCCTCAAGATGGTATCACGTTTTGCAATATTTTCATTCACTAAACCAAGTAGTTCATCAAATGAAACCACATACATTCTATAGTACAAAAAGAATTTCTCTGGGTACATTCTGTGATTCATAAACATAATATGAAACTGTCCTGTTGAGAGACGGTTCGATAATGTGGGGTGAGTCCATCAACGTCTCTCTTTTTTCCCCCCGAATTTCCTCCAACAAAATAAGTCCCGCATTACAGTCGGCCTGTACAATGTCAATTTTTAAACCATTCTGCACAAGTGGAAGCAACAACCGTGGCATTCAAATCGCTAGTCTAGAATCAATAACGTTTTATGGTAGCTGTTTAACAGTTGCGTTTTGACAGTCAGGTGTAGATTCAAGATTTTGGGGGCGTAAGCTAGCGGCAAAACCGCGGCGTTTTAACCGCTAGTGTAGAATCGGTCTTAGGCCCATTCTATACGGACGTTGAAAGCGCGGTAGTTTTGACGCCGCGTAGACGTCAGTCGAATAAGTCAATGTGCACCACATGGTCCAATCTATACGAGCGTTTTAAGCCCCTGGTGTTTCGGCGTTAGCCGGGCGTCTGGAGCTTTTAACTCAACTGGATTCGTTAACGACGCTGACGTTATCAGCGCTGGTAAAACTATACAGAGCGTTTTTCACGGCAGATATGACGTGAGAATTCATTCACATTGTGTTTGTTCAGTGACCGTCAATACTTTTATTCATAACTGTATCTTGTATTTTTTGTTCACAAAAAAAAAATCTCAAAAGCTCATCAAATGACGGTACTAGCATTCTATATATTGGAAAAAAGTATCTGCATACATTCTATAATTTTCAAACATTACAATAAACTGTCCTGATGAAGGACGTTAGTCTAACACTGGATGAGTTCTCCAACGTATTTTCTTCTCTTTCAGAATGTTCATAATACCCTTCCAAAAGATGAATCATACCAATACATTCTATCTGCACGGTGTCTATTTTCTGAAGAACACACCATTGGACTCAGTAGTTCTGCCCTGAAAAATAACGCCGTGTATATCTTGTTTGGCGCTTTCATAGCGTTTTTACGACTTCAAAAGAGCGGCGCTTTTAACGACAAGTGTAGATTAATCAAAATACATGCAGGCGTCAGCGCTAAGCCCGATTCTACATTAGCGGTTAAAACGCGGCGGTTTTGCCGCTAGCTTACGCCCCCAAAATCTTGACCTGACTGTCAAAACGCGACTGTTAAACAGCTATCAAAACGCTACTGATTCTACACTAGCGGTTTAAATGCCGCGGTTGTTGCTTCCACTTGTGCAGAATGGTTTAAAAATGGATTGTACAGGCCGGCTGTATTGCGGGACTTATTTTGTTGGAGGAAGCTCGCAAAAAAAAAAACCTCTTAAAAGAAACGTAGGTGGACTCACCTAGTGATGGGCACAATCAAGTAATCAAAAGAATCGAGTGATTACTCGATTCTCTTTAAAAAGAATCGAGTAATTTTTAGCGAAACATTGACTCGAATCGTCCCGTGGCAATCGGTTGGACAACATTACTCAGGAGTCTTAATATGGAATTCGATACTTATAACAAGTCCATAATCTCTTACTGTAGTAGGCAGTAGACACTGACAGTGACCTCCACCCCCTTATTTTCAGTTTTCACGTCGCATGAAGTCAATATGATTCGTTTTAAGAAGTGTCTCAAAAAAAATAATTGTTTCTGTTAGTGAAAAATGAGCTCTAAGGGAATATGCCTTTTAAATGGAAATAGCATGGTAAACAGTCCAGCCAATAAGGTCGATTCTCACTTAGATGGTAAGAAAAGATAAAATAAAAGAATAACAAGGTCCGAGTAAAGTTTCTCGAGTAATCTCGAAAGAATCGAGTACTCCCGATTACACAACACAATCGAGTTACTCGATTATTTTTACTCGATTGTGCCCATCACTAGACTCATCCCTCTCTCAAAAGGACAGTTTCATATTATGTTTATGAATCACAGAATGTACCCAGAGAAGTTATTTTTTGTAGGCTAATATAGAATGTCTGTGGTTTCGTTTGATTAACTACTTGGGTTCGAATACGAGTGCACTACACACATTTCTGTCATATAGTGGTCTTTTCTTTTCCATTTAACTCCCATGCCTGGGGCGAGCCGGGGGCTAAGGTGGGCCCGATATGAAGAACGCTCTTAATCTTAGTCGACAATAGTTCGCGGCAAGCCAAGATAAAAAGAGATTGTGAATGTTTTGAACGGAATACATATTAAAATAAGAGTCTAACGTCTTTGACCTCTCGGCCACCACTGCGGTTTTCAGAAGGTTCATCATAATGTAGCATCCCACGGGAGACGTTCTGAGAAAAAAACAAATAAAGTGGTAGAGAGGTTGGGTAGGTCCATTAGAAGCGCTGATCCACGTAACTCAAGTTGGCCCGCCACATTGCTGAATTTTTTTTTCATTCAATCGTTTGTGCTCTATTTGTGCTCATATGTGCCCGAACATGAACATTTGTGCTGTGAAAATGGCCCCCTTAGAAAATATTTAATGTGGTGGGCCAACTTGAGCTCAAGCTAGCCCACCACATATTGAAAAACACAACATAACAAAATTTTATTTATGTCACTCAAATGTGTTCCGTTTGTGCTCATATGTGCCCGAAAATGAACAATTTTGCTTTAAAATTAGGCATTCTAGAGAACATTTAATGTGGCGGGCCAACTTGAGTTACGTCGCTGATACCCTTTATTGCGACTTGTTCGCTTCTTGTTCATGCGATGACGTCACGATATTGATTACACTATATATTACATAGAATGTGACAGTTTGCTTTGCCGGTTTCGCATGTGTTTACATTCAGCGTGAGATACGAGGAAGTCAAGAAAGAGACTCCTTGTGATTTCAGTACGACGTAGACAAAATATATATACATATATACATATACAGAGGAAAGAGAGACACAATCTATGGATGGAAATCTTAAAAGCTATGCATAATATTAAATTTAAAACGTTTAGAAAACAATTATTTTATGCAAACTTTACATCTTACACATTTTTACCCAAGCGTGGATTATGGCGGTAATAGGTTGAGTAAAACTGATATTTCTTTATATTCGACAGTTTGTTAAAATAATAGAGACAAATTTAAAAGAAGATTATTATCATTATTAAAGAAAAGCCAAACAGAGCGTTAATTAAGGAACTTCCTTATCACTGATTTATCCTGTACAGTGTAGAAGTTCTGCTTCAAATATTTAAATTTACATTATTTTGATTTATTTGTTTGTTTATTGTTAATGATTTTTAAATAATTGTGGTTTTACTGCTATCAAGTTATTTATTACTTTCTCTCTATCTTACAGGTAGAGAAAGTATGGTGATCGTCAAAAAATTCGAACTCGAGATTTTGATGAATTTTGA
>CABFWO010007641.1:8495-23559 GCA_902155825.1 Timema genevievae | reverse complement strand
TGGCATTCGCAATGACTATTAATAAGTCACAAGGCCAAACAATGTCCATTTGTGGATTGGATTTAGAAAATCAGTGCTTCTCACATTGTATCACATAGTATTTGTTTTATTATCGAAATCAATTATGCCATCCAAACAAAAAACCAACGTTCGGGCAGGACAACATCTGTCGGGTCCGCTAGTACATTTATATAAATATAAAGGGATAGTTGCAAGGGTAAATAAAAGGGTAGACGAGATCAGAACTATTTAGGAAACCATAAGAGTGCATGAGAAATATATGCGTAAGTAAGAGATGGAGAGTAAGAGAATGCAAAGAGAGATGAGGAATAAAAATTATGAAGAAAACGATATGCAAGGAAGAAAGATAGAGGACTATATATTCAAACAAGAACGGAACTTAGCGGAAAACGAGCAAAGAGGAGATAAATAAAGAGGAATGCATTGAAACGAACATGGAGAGAGAGAATAACGGCCAACTAAAGGAAGTAGTAATCTTACGCCTGGCAGTGCGACCACCACGCCACACACACACACACACACACAAACGTTTGTCTACATCGCAGAGCAGCGAACAGGGTTTCAGTGATGTAAAAGCAGTGACTGAGTAACCTCAAAAGACACTTATTAAAGGCACAGGCACGTACTGTCAGATCTCCCTTGTAGCTTTAGACCAGAGTTAAGGACAAACACACTTGGTGAGTGTTGTGGTAAGTGCTTCTTCATTTACAGGACTCTCAAATGGTTCAAAGAAACTATCTCGATCAAGGATGAGAGAGCACTTCATTGCCTTTGGAGTTGAGTCTTAGCTTTTAATGTTAATATGGGAAAGTTTTTATTAATGAATGTAGATGTTACTTTTGCCCATACTGAATTTTATATACCTCCCATAAGATTAGCACCTGGGACTTATATTTATTTGAAAACTGTAACATTAATAATACTCTGGTGGTGCTAAAAATATATGAGTTGTATACTACAACAATTCTTGTAATATTTTAATATCATGTATTTTTCAGGATATCAATACTATTAGTACATAACGATACTAATGTACAGTACTAGCTGTACTAATATATATTATAATATTACTAATACTCGTACCCTTAATATTAGTACAGTTGAGCCCAGGGTGTTTATTTTATTTATTTATTTATTTATTTACATTATTTATCCCGATTCCTAGCATGTAGCTCGGTACTTATATCTACATCTTGAATTAACATTACATTTCTTACATATGTTTATTATTTTAAATAGAATAATACATTTATAGTAAGCACCTAAATCTAAACTTCCTATTTGTTCTTCTTTCCTATACATAACCTACTAGTTGGTCCACCCCGGGTTTATTACGTCCCTGGTACCTTGCCCCGCTGGGTGTCCCACAGCACTCTGGATCTACTATTCCCCAGATTGACTGAGGCTTTCACTGATCTAGGGACTATTAGATCCAGAGTCCTGTGGGACACCCAGCGGGGCAAGGTACCGGGGACGTAATAAACCCGGGGCATACCAACTAGTAGGCTAGGTATAGGAAAGAAGGACAAATAGGACTTTTAGATTTAGGTGCTTACTATAAATTTATTATTCTATTTAAAATAATGAACATAGGTAAGAAATGTAATGTTAATTCAAGATGTAGTACTAAGTACCGAGCTACATGCTAGGAATCGGGATAAATAATGTAAATAAATAAATTAAATAAATGCCCTGGGCTCAAGTGTACTAATATTAAAGGTACGAGTATTAGTAATATTATAATTTATATTAGTACAGCTAATACTGTACATTAGTATAGTAATGTACTAACAATATTGATATCCTGAAAAATAATAGCACACTTTAAAATATTACAAGAACTGTTGTAGTATGAAACTCAGTTATTTTTAGCACCGCCTCTTACTTGATTTTCAGTCCATACGCTTATTTACTAATCACGCTAATGATTTAAGCATAAGGAATGTTAAATGTACAAGAGGTGTACCCACATTTGCATGGAGTTAGAGTGGAAAACCATTTAGAAAAACCCACCCGCAGTACACCCGACCGGGATTTTATCCCCGATTTCCCTGTCATCGGCAGCACAGTCTGTTGTGAGAGTGATGCTTTAGACTATGTAGCCACCAATACAAATGAAACAATATTATTTGCTATACTATATTCACAAAACAAGAGTAGCGTTATACCATAAACACAAAAGTTGTGTTATATATACAATATATTATTGGCGCTATATTTATAATATAATAGTAATTATATACATATTATTGCTATAATAGATAAAAAGTAGATTAAATCATTTTGGTAAATACAAGATTTTATTAGTATTGAGAAATATAAAAATAATGCACATTTTAAGAGGTAGGTTAGTGCTTGCAGCAAAGATGTTAATGATATGTATGAAAGGGCACATAAAACGAGAGAGAAACATTCAAAACAGAAAAAGAAAACCAAAATGACTCAACTGAGTCAGTAAAACGCCAACTGTACGAAGTACTCCAACAGAGTGTGGGAAGTGCAATTCCAGGTCGTAAATGCTGACCCTATCTCCCATCTAAAGTCTAGACCTCACTGAAACTCATTAATTACTCACATACATGGAGATACAGTAGTTGTCTTGGACACACTTGTCTAGGGAGATGAACTCGCTGGTTTTACTGAGGTCTAGCTTTAATGAGAGATCTGTCGGGTAAAGGGTTCCAGGAGCTAATTAGTCATAACACAGATGTTAATGTTATGTTACAGGTGTACTGTCACGTCTGATAAAATACAGCTCACTTACTAATGAGAGAAACTTGTGCGTTATAAGCCAACATTGCGAGCCATATGAGGTGTTTGCCACACGATGTTAGGTATATGACAGTTACTAGAATATATTTAGTACATTTAAACGTTAGATATTATGTTCTGTAGCTTTCACTGTTAACATATAGCATCAATGCCATTTAATAATGGCTATATTATTGTTCTATTATGTTTATGCTAACATTAAATTTATAATGTATAATATTCTTTAAGTCAGGGCTTTCCAAAGTGTTGACAGCTTTTTATGTTGTGCCATGGACAGTATTTATGCGTGTAGTAAATAAACGAGTAACATTTATGATGTAAAATAAATGTTTAGTATTTTAAGGACGGACAAGTATTATAGTAAAAATATTGAAAATTCATGGGATTGATATTTAGCTATAGATTAATTTGTTTAAATTTAAATTTAATGATACGACAGTCGCACAAACTTTATCATATTGTATATAAGCTGGCGTGCAGTTCGCGCGAGAATTGTATAAATGAGACCCGCCTTGGTGGCGTAGTTGGCTAACGCGCTAGTCGTGTTGAGCTTGACCACCGAGGACGAGGAGATCGAGGTTCGAATCTCGGTCGGGTGAACTGGGGGTGGTTTTCCTAAATGGTTTTCCACTCTCCCTCCACGCAAATGCGGGTTCTCCCAATTCCTAATCCATTAGCGTAATTAGTACTTAAGCGTATAACCCGAACGGGTAGTAAGACGTGGTGCTAATTATTATTATTGTATAAATTAGCTTTGCTATCCATAGTACATAAAATTAACGACAGATAAAATTAACTAGATCTCAAACCAAGTTTTGAATATTAATTATGTATTGGTTTTAATTGTGTTAAAAACAAGAAAGTAGTCAGAATAAATATCTAATCTGGACATGTTTTAAAGGTTTAAAAAGCTGAAATTTATTTTGAAGAATAAGCTATAATTTCTCTATAAACAATATTTTGAACTCTTACCTGTTGGTGCTAATAAAAATTAAGAAAGTATGACACAGCATAAATGGTTATTAAAGTGTTAAATTAAATATTAAAGTTACATTATAACACTTAAAATATACACGAGGAATTTTTAATTTTCAACGTTTGTGCCATATTTTGATCTGGGTTTTAAATCCACCATCAATTTTTGATATTTGAACTTTTCTAGAGAACATTATCTTAATACCTATTGTTTTATTTCTAAGATGTTTAGAAATGTTAGACATGCAAATATCAAAATTATATCAAATTAATGTGTTCTAAATCCAGCTGCACCCTTTATATAATTTATTATTTTAAAATATTAAAATAATAAAAATTAAAATTAAAATGGATGACCATGAATATCCTAAATCAAATAAATCTACCAAAAATTTTGGTAGAGATCTTTAAAACTAAATATTACTGAGCTCATTAACTGAGTGCATAATCTATATAAAATCAAGTATTTGCCTCGGAGTGGCCAAAAGATATGAGAAAATAAATAATAGATAATATTGTTAGAAAAACATATTGCAAAAAAATAGCATCACAGTTTAAAAAAAGATAATAAATTAACTATAACCTGTTACGGAGTTAGATTAGTCCTTGCAATTACTTGTACAGTTTTAATTTTCACTACAAAATAAAATTTGAAATGTTTAGCCCCTCTTTACTGGTTCGAACTATCAAATTTAGAAGTTTTACTAATCCTTTTAGTTATTTGTGGTGGTCTTCTATGTACTGTACCCACATGAATAAAATATTAATATTTTATAATAAACCAAGAAGCTTATTTTTGTGTTATGGTGGGATAGAAGGAGACTCGAGAAAATGCCAGTTTTTTGCAATTTTTTTGGCTAAAATAATTAAAATATTGCTCTAGTACAAATATAGATCTTAATTTTCTTCCCATCGTGATTTCAACAGTTCCTCAATATCTGTTATGAACATAGTGGCATTATTTAATGAACCTTTTTAAATGATAAGAAAAAGTTGTCATTAAATTTCAGAACACCCTTGACAATTATTCGAGAAATGTTGAGGTTAACATGTGAATTAAATTAAATTATATGGTGGTATTGAACCAATATTTGATGCTGGAAACTTGGTTGGGTGTCCTTGGGTGTTTTCTTAATGGTTTTCCACTCTCCCCCTCCATGAAAATATAGGTACACTTCCTCTATATTCTAGTCTTGCTCATCCTTAAACCATTATTGTAATTAATAATTAAGTGCTTAGCCCGAACAGGTAGTAAGGCGTGATTTCAAAAACAAGCAATAAATTTCATAGTCGATATAGATAGGCTCCTTATAATTTAAAAGAATGGTAATTGTGGATTAATTGAAGCAGTTCCTTGAGTGGTGTTTCATCCTTGGCATCTAGAGTCACACATCCAGTAGATAAACCAGCGTTGTGAAGCAGTTCTAATTAGCTACCATTGCCACTCTCCTCCATTCGTGGTCTGAAAATGGTGTGCAGCAAAGTAAAATGTCTGTCTTTGCTTGCCGCAACCGAAATATTCAAACTTGTTGAGAATAATATGTTTAGAATATTAAATTAAATTAATCTACTCATAAATATTTTATAAACTTGGTTCATAAATGTATTTCTTACCCCTACTTACTCTATGGTATTAGGAAATCAAAAGTTAATTGCCGCACTTAAAAAACATACGCCAACTATCCCTGTATTGAGCTATTTTCATCCATTCCACCTCATTACACCCTGTCCATTTCAGGTCCATTCTAATGTAATTCTCTCATATACATACAGGTATTACCAGTCATCTATTTCCATTGGGCTTTCCAGTCAATTACTTGAACGTGGCTCTAGATTTTTCCACTTCCAACGTAATCTATGATATTTGATTATCCTAACAATGTCTTGTGGTGAGTACGAGATATGTAAACTCCTCACTATCTGTATAACTTTTTGCACAGATATGTTCCTAGGCACCTTGTTTCCAAAAGACCTAAATATATTATTGTTACGCTTGGTAGGTGACCATGTTTCACAATTATAAAGAACAACAGGTAAAACTATTATTTCTATATTCTCCATTTTACATTTCTTGACAGCAAGTGAGATAACTTACTAAGTATTAATGTGTTTTCCAAATGTATATTTTCCTAATCTCCATTCTTATACTTTACTTCTATTAAAACTGTTCCTAAATATTTAAACTCACTAACCTTGTCAAGTTATATGTTGTTCACAATAGTGTCTGAATTATCGCCCCCAAACTGTGTTTTCTGTGTGAGCATGTACTAATTCTTTCTTGTATTAATTTCTACATATATACTTACTATTCTCTACTGTACTGTCTGTATTTTAACAGATTCATTACTGTACCCAACAAAGCTAAATCATCTTCTTATCAGGCAGTACCCTATTACATATGCAATTAGGTAATTAATCGCTTAATAGAATAAAAAGTAGTGGGAAAAATGCATCTCCTTGTTTAATCCCATTATGTATTTCAAAAGTACCTATCTGATAGTGACATCTAACCCGTGCCCTATCTCGCGTATTAGCCAAACATATAACATTCATCTTGACCATTTTTTGGGGCTTCCTAATTCTTACAAAGAGTTATATAATTAGTCTCTTTTAACTGAATCATAGACCTTTTTTTAAAATATAAATATAATTTATGTTTTGTTATTTTATGTTGTGTGGTAGACTTAATCACACGGTGGAGGGAGATTGTATTGTGATAATTCTGTAACAATATATATTATTTCATGTATGCTCTTTAATGAATTGACATATTAAAGAAAATGGCCATTATGTATATTCCTGGCAGTATATTGACTAAATAATTGGCATGGTGCAACGCATGGACTTTCCCTCTCTTTTATAAAAACATCTTTTAAAATTTTTTAGGATATGAAAAACCAAATAATAAATATTGTTGCCGAAACACTTCATCAAATATGTTGAATTTCGTTAAATATACTGTTACATATTTATAAAAGAGTTTACCAAAGAAAATAACAATCGATTTATGTTTTCTAAGAACTACACAGAAATTAATATATTTTCTTATAGCTCAGAAACTATTGGTTTTACAGATATATTTTCCTTACAAAAAGAAATGTTCATTTTTATATTACTGCAACTTTATAATAAAACAATATTCCGTATTATTAATGGATGTTGGATGTTATATATACTTAAAATTTGAAATTTCTACCTACCTACGTAGGCTATGCTTAACTTCATTTTCTTGGGAAAACTTTAATAACTTGTTTAATCATTGTAATGTTAAACAATACCTGGATAAAAAATTAAATAAAAATCGCTATAGTGGATTTTGAGTAAATCTTTTTTTCTCTCTTAGCCCTTCAGTAAACTAGTCTTCATTTTAGGGTTTTATATCTAATTCCAAAATCCCTTCGGGGGAACATTATCAATACCCAAGATATCAAGTTTTAGACCGATTGGTAAAATTGTCTCGGTTCTAGTCCACGATACAGACACACAGACAAACAACAAAGCAAAAAAACACTTTTCAGGTGTCCGGGGATCACGAAACGATGACATTCATAAAAATATTGTGTTTCTATTTATCTGACTAACAGAATATATCTTTCTTGGAGGAGTGAGAGAAAGTAAATATAGGTGGAAGTATAGGTATATATAGGAAACAAGGAAATGTAACTTTTAATTAAAGCTATTGCATTTCAAGTACAAATATTAGATTGAGTTTATATACTGATCAATGTAGAAGGGAAAGTAAAATCAGCACCAAAAAGGCATCACATAATTTACTTCTCATTCCTTCCAACTCTTTCTATTTCATATTGTTGTAGTGACCATTTTATACCTCTATATCATAATAAATCTTTACCTTTTATGTGTGACTGAGCCTAAAAATATTGTTCCTTTAATTCTTTCTGTCCCCATGTCTGCCCGTTTGTTTGTAATACAACTGACAAGATACAAACCTAAACTGACATTATCTTTCATCCCATCTTTATTATTGGTTTAGGGACAGGATCAGAGGAATGAATTGAAACTAAAGATAAACAATGTGACCATGAAATGAGTAATATAAATTATGGTTTAGGGTACATAGTTTTGTCTGGTAATAAACTCCAAACATTCGAGTATCATAAGCAAGAGACAATCCAGGGGGAGGGTAAACTCATCATCAGTGTGTACAGTGCTAGGTTAAGTAAGATAACCTGCTCAGTATTAATGTTGCATTATATTAGTAAGCGTATAAAATGGCAACTGAATCGTAGCGTAGAATATGTATTTACTTGAATATTTTGCAAACTTGTCTACATTTTGTATATCTTTTTCACTATATACACACATTTATCGAGCTAGAAATGTCTAAATTCACTCAGAATAACGGCTCAGGAATAAAGTCCATCCCAGATTCTTGGAACAATTTGAACTATATGTAATGATTGTTAAAGCATAATTTTTAAATGATTAAAACTTAGGTTTATCGTAATAGAAATACTGTTGGAAGTATACCAAGATGGCCGACACATTGGAAAACCATATTTTAAATAGTGTTGCATCTACAAAATATATTCAGAATCTATAATACGTAAATAATATTAGTTAAACCAAATTTAGAACATTAATGGAATTCTAATGAGTTCAAAAATCGAACCTATTTATTAATTAATATAACTTAGGACGCCACTTGAAAGAAATATTCTCATATCAATTTGTTTGTACGACAAATTTATCTCTCAAGCTTTGAATCAATTAAAGCAAACCTCACTTACATTTGAATCCTATTTTGTGCTCCTATTAAAATATAACTTTATTTGAGAAAGGCTAAATGTATGTTTATAGTCATTTACTTTTGGAGCCAATCAGACACGCTGGTTCAGTCGGTAGCGTGTCTGCTTATTAAGCTAATTTTATTCCCGGTATATTTATCATTGATGAAAATATGGGTTTACCCTTTCACATTGATAAATTAATGGTCGTGGACTGGGTGTTGTGCATGTCCTAATCTTAAGTTAGATTATAAGATATATGAAGCTAAGACAGGCCTAGCAAGCTGGTAGTGGAAAATATAGGCCTATAGCTTGAATAAAAAAATTGATCACAAGCTGGAAGCAGTAATAAATGTATAAAAAGTAGTAGGCACTACATTTTCATTATTTATTATATTAATTTATAATGATAGTTGTTGATTTTCAGAAGACACATTTTTAAATTTTTACATTTATTAAAAGTATTAATAATAGTGTTGGAGTAAAATATGATAAGTTTAATTTTACACATTGCTTTGATCTACCATCCGAATAAACTTTTGAGTTTTTCTGTTTTTGAAGATAAGGTTTCCTTGCCCTTTATTTCCGTGAATACTCCAAAAGAATTATGAACAGGAGTTAAAACCAGAAAGGGAAGATATCTCAAGGCCAAGTTCGTTCTTGACATTGATAAAATCTTCAACATATTCCTTAATGTCAATCTCACGAACATTATTCACATGTCAACAACACTATCTCTTATTTCAGTGTGTTCCAAACAGACCGAGGCTTATTTAAATTAATAATGTCCACTGTCACTCACAGGTTTTGTGTTTTATTCTGAAAATATTGATAAACAATGTCATGTGTTTTGGGGTATTTCTTTGAGTATGAGTCGAACTTGCTTTAACAATAGGTAGAATAGGTATGTGAAATTATACACACTGTAAGTTTGTTAAATACTTGTGATAACTGCACGTGATACAATCATTTACATCTCCCGACAGCGCTATCAGAGTTATCGCTCTCCATAGATTCTATCAGTGCATACAATGGTAATAAAATAATATGTGGTCAGTCAGTCGGTATCTGTGAATTAGTTTGGTGACGTCACCAACTCACCAAGAGAAAGGGAGAGAATTTATGTGTTTCGACATTCTAACCTTGAAATAATGCATGTATAGACTAATAATATTAATATGCCTCCATAAAAGTAGTTCTTTATTTTTTTAATGTTTAGCGTATGCCCCCAGCCTTTGTCTGAAAGACATTTCAGATATTATATTGGCATTGGTGGATATGTGACTGACTGCTGTGGTTGGGACATCATGGAGGTGCGGTTACTTCGCCAGGTTAATATGATGTGATGATAATGATAATTATTATGTGGTGCCAGTAGAAGTCTTAGACCTTACTTAAGCCAAATTAACCAGACCATGGCAACCGTAGGATCATTTTACTTCGGGAAAAATACCCAAGGATAACGCCTAAACATGAACCCGATACTTTTATGCTATAATCCAGGAATGCTGATCACTAGACCAAGACGCCCGGTGGATGTTTATGGTATTATGTTGGATGAATCAATATAAGTAAGTTCTACAGCCCATGAAAAAGAGCGTTTTGAAATTCATCCACTGACCAATATGGTTTGAATCTGAAGAGGGTCACAGGTTCTGTAGCTCTCCAAGTGGAATGTCATCCCCCAACAGTAAATAATTTCTCCCTAATGGGAAATGGTTATTCATTGAAGACTATTCTTCAACAAACGATTGGGAGCATCTATTGCGTTGCTCGAGGCCATAATTGACTCAGCCCATATTAGCAGTTTGTCTTCTGATTACGGTTGCATCGTTCAATGTAATTTTAATAAAAGCTCTAGTTCTGGGTTCAACGCCAATTACATTATACTGCAAACCATTTCGTCCTTGTTCATGTAAGTTATATATATAGGATGATTTTAGGAAGGTGGAGGCTTTCTTCAGTCAAAGCCTTAGCACTTTCTGCATTGTAGCATCAGTATGAATTTACATCTAGGAAAGCCTAATTTTGCCACTCAAAACTTCAGGGAGAATGATTATCACATTTCCTGATAAAGTAATCGATGATAATACCAAATAAAGTTTATCACAATTTACTAGCTTTGCCTGATGAACCAAACATAAAAATGAAGGCAAAGATCTGCCTGAGAAGATATGTCATTCTCACTAGAAAAGCTCCGTTCTGTCAATATTTTCTCCTACGCTCTTTCATTTTCAAGAGTTCCTTTATCTATAGCTGTCATTGAAACCTTAACCCACGAAACAAGCTATTTTCAGCATCAAATTATTCTATTGATTTTCAGTAGCATGAGCTAACGTTACTTGTTAATGTATGGGCCCTAAGTAATCATATATTAGTTTAAAAAAGATTATCCCAAAAGCAACAGTTATAAAAGGGAAGAATCTTACTTATATACCTTTAAAACATAGGTTCATCTCAATTATTTAAATTTTTAAAACAAAATTTTCAGTGTTTCGAACGTTAAGAAAGTTTTTTAACAAATTTCTGCCAGTTGATATTTTATAATTAATAGTAACTCAATGACATAAAATATTTTCAGTAATTTTAAAATTTATTTTGGTTCAAATAGCCTCATGACACAAATATCCAAACCTAATGCATTACTTCTTACTACTCACCTGTACTATGTATGTATTTCATTTAACTTGATTGGGAAAAGATGTACCTGCATTTGTATGGAGGGCTAGTATGAAACCATCCAGGGCAACAAACCTTAATACGCCCAGCCAGGAATTGAACCTTAATTTTTGTCCCACCGAAAAACAAGACAATATGAGATTGACAAGTAATCCACTTGCTCAACAATATAAGTACTATAGAAAATGTTATGCGGGTGGAACTTTAGTTTTATGTTCATCCGTTAGACTTAGAATCAAATATAAGCGATAAGGATGAGAATAGCATTTTGAAATAAATCCTCATCCTAGCTGGTAGACAGGGGTCTACCAGCTAGCATTTGAAGAGGTAAGTAATCCTCATCACCCCTGTCTACCAGCTAGCGTTTGAAGAGGGAAATATTATTTACATCATTGTGCAAAGGGAAAGGTAATCCACCAATACTATCGTGTGAAGAGAAAAAAGACTTTTTAAGAGGAAACCATAATATGTGGAAATTCACCCCCAACACATCTGACCTAGTTTGAAATCAATTTATACCAAGGACAATAGGCTCATGACCTGGGCAATAGGTGGTTGAGGTGAAAGGGACATGTACTGTAAGTACTGTAAGTAGCCAAAAGATGGTAGGAAAAAGTTAATAAAATAATTCTCAAGTAGATACAATTAGTTAAATTTGATGCACATACTCTCATCAAGAGTTCCTCAATATCTTTCATAAACATTGTTGACAACTTTTTAATTGATATAATAAAGTCCTAGTAAGTTTCGTTGCTCATGACAAATATTCAAGAATTATTTAGAACACAATTCGTAGAAAATCAAGTTTAATTTTGCGGGCTTGATTTGACATGGTTCTGACAAAATTGGCCAAATCGATGCTATAGCGATGTTGTGTACTTCATTACTGGGTCTATAAGGTAAAAAGACTTTGTTTGCTATCTGGTGACAAATAACAGAACTACCAGTTTGCCAGAGTTTTAACTGCAGTGCGTTTATCGAAAAAAATAGTGACAAGGTTTTAACTGCATGTTATGCTTCTAGCGTTGTCTCTTAGGCTCTGACTTGAGTATTTTCAAGATGTATTATTTGTACAGGATGGCCCACGGAAAAGTAGCCCACCTTCTATATCCAGCAGGTGCCTCACTCTGAATTGAAGGAGGTCAATCCCTTTCCACCCCTTCTTGTGCTTTAGACAATCAGTTCACTTGCTCATTCTTCATGTCACAATATGGGTGGAAGGTGATTGACCTCCTCTAATTCAGAGTTATGTGCCTGCTGGATATAGGAGTTAGGCTTATTTTCCGTGGGCCATCCTATATCAGGAGAAGTGTGTTGAGGAAAATAACCACCCAGTAAAAGAGTCTCTTTGCTATAAAATATTTGTCATTGAATTTAATTTTGGTTTCCATATCCTAAAAAGTGATAGATGTGATTTGTGTGAAAATTATGAAGTAGCAAAACAGACAAATACAGTAAAAGAAGAATTAAAGTTGGAATACGATAGGCATCAACCATTAAAGAAGACAATGTGGGAAGAAAAAAAAAGCTAAGGAAAGTGACACTCGTGTCTTAATGTTTGATTTTCAAAATGTAACTTTGTGTCCACATCCAAACATTAGTTCTTTTACTACTTAATAAAATTAATTGTATATGATTTAACAGCATTCTATTCAGTTACTAAGAAAGTATACTGTGGAATATGGCCAGAAGTGATGGCAGGTCAAACTGTAAATGATATTGTGAGTGCACTTCAAAGAATTTTGAATGTATTAATTGAAGAAAATATCAATGAGTCTGACTCATGTGTGCCGCACTCTGTACCAGGGCACTCTGGTATCCAAGAGGTGGATAATGCACATAGTAGTATCGAAAAATCCATGAACCACACTGATTTCTACTCTCCACTGGCCTGATAAGGATATTGAAGCCGGTGAACCAACGCAACCCTTATCAAGTAACATAAATGAGACCCGATGATTTCAAGGACTTCTTAAGAATTGCAAAACTAGTGAATTATAACCGTGTTTCATTCTCCCAGGTAGCAATATCATATCAAGAAATTAAATACAAACTCAGCCATGAAGTAAAAGAAAATGAAAAAAATTCCCAATATCAAATTTAATGAGACCCCAAGTTGGAGTGTTGTGAGCAAGCCTAGAGAACCTGTAAATGTTTTAAACATCAAACCAAAAGTTTTAAGGAAAAATATTGAAGTTTCAAATTTGAAAAAAAGGCCATAAAAACAACCATAACCTTCATGCCTCTGCAAGACAGCGAGTACTATTAAGCAGTGCTCAAATTATAGATTAACTAAATTTTGCCTGAGATTTTATACCATTTTAATGTTATTTGAAAATGAATACAACAGTTACATTGATTTTGAATGTATTTTTTATTTTATGTAAGCTTGAAATATAATTCATAGTTCTAAGTGAGAATTATTATTTGATTATTATAAAAATTTGTTTGACAGAGTTGTATGTGCAGTTAGAACTTTCCCGAGGAGTCAAAATCATAGCTACAAGGTTATAACTGCATTTCCCCCTACATAAGATTCAGCAAATAAAAATTATTTTTTAAAAGAAAAATAGTAGAAAAAGCTTTCAATAAACCTATAAAAGGGCCTAAAAAACTGTTTTGAAAAATATTCATATATAAAAAAGGTATATAAAATTGAAACTTTAAACTCGTTTTTCTCAAAATTATGGTTTATGTGTTTAGAGCCTTGTTAAACCAAGCCCGCGAGTTATCTATTATCTATTTACGATATTTATTATTAATACTACAAACATACTGACCTATAGTGACTTAAACTGACTCTCCGTCTCACTTAAAGTATAATAACCCGAGCAGTGGAGAGTAGATTATACCAAGTAAACGTAAACATTTTACTGCCTTGGACAAGCATTCTCTAAGTAATTTACATAAACAAGGCTCTGGAATAATTTGAGGTCCAGACACACGAGCTGAAAAAGATACACTATAATCCTTTGATACGCTTGAGAAAAAGTAATCAACTGCTAGAGCTAAATTGAATATGGTTCATGGGAAATAAGCAATGATTACATCGGTCTTGTAGTTAGGGAAAACTAGTACGCTAGTAAAATTATATATTCATGGAACTAATAGAAATCTTTTTATGAAATAGCTGTTAATTTTTTTCCCCAAATCAAATATGAAATAATTAAAATTGTATAGTATTTTTTCTAGATCAATTTTAAAATGTTATTCACTAATTATTATTATTTTCTGTTATAATTGTCTAATTTTTTCTAGAATATAACAGCAAAAAGATAAAATGAATTAAATTTAATTATTTTAGACATTAACCCGATAGTATTACAAATATCATTAAAAAACACATTCCCAACACAACCTCTGCAACAAACCATTATATCATAATATATTTATTTAGAGCAAACTTAATCAAAAGAGTACCAATTAAAAAAAAAGAATGAACATACCAACTTACATGTGAATACAAGAACACTGGCTGTAGCCTAAGGGTTTGATATAAAGAGGAAATTTCTGAATTTAATTAAAATAAAAAGTAAAATAAAAACGCTATGAACATTTAAAAAAAGAGGTTCATCAACCCAAACCCATCAACCAATGCATGATACCTCTTCACCATTTTCACAAAGTTAATAAACTAAACACAGTAGAAAATAAATGGTACGGCACACCGCACAGACTTTCTCTTTCTTTCTATAAACTCGTAAGATTTCTGAACGGAATAATGTACATTGTATCATCACCACTCCACATAAGAACACGCATAAAATAATATACAATGATATAGAATCAATGAGAAAAGAGGCGCATCTTTGTCCACCTAAGAGCATTTCAAACAGTTTAATGTCTTCCACAAGGGTCAACACTTCGTA
>CABFWO010007640.1:0-23566 GCA_902155825.1 Timema genevievae | reverse complement strand
GGACTAATAGCGGGGTGCCGTGAGTGTATTTAGCAATGAATATAGATTGTACTGTGAACAAACTTTTTAAGAGACTGATATTTGGATATATAACTAATTATTCAGTATTTTTTTATCAACAAGCTGTTTACTTGATTTGATGTAATTCTATCTTATGTGTTTTCACTGGTTTATTGATTTACAAACAATTACCTATGTTACCTAAGTTAGTGAACTGTTTAGTTATGATTGATTCAGCGTTATTATATTTATTGTGTTTTCATTTGTTTATTAGTTTGCCGACTATTACTTTGACCACTTAATTTGTTGTGTTGCTTATCTGTATATTTAATTCTGTGAGTTTTTTTTAGTGGTGTTCTTAGTAGTCAAAATCTTGAGTGATCTGCGAGTATTTTAATTCATAGTTAACCTGCGACATCCCCCAATATCCTCAAAAGAACTCGTGGCTCGCGCGGTGACGTGTGATCACCCCCGTGACCATCCCAGGTCACACGCCCCTGAAGTTACAATATTCTTCCTGTGTAAAATAAAACAAATGGCATTATTACTATAATAATTGATAATCTATACACTAGACTTCATTGGGTACCAGTAACAGTTTTTTCACGAACTAGTAGAATCCTAACACTATTATTATTAATAATGAAGAGATTGAAATGACTAAAATCAAATTGAGTAATTTTATTGGTCGTTTCACTTCCAATATGACTGAAAGCCTGCTGTAGATATTTAGTTGATGTATAATCAGTCCGTGTATAGTGTGTATAATGTGTATATGTATGTTGCAGACAACCTACTGGTGAAGACACTGATGGAGCTTGTGTCTCAAATCAAAGAGCTCAACAAACAAGTCGAGAATCAGGTTGGTTTTCATCAGACAAAGTTTGAGGTGTTATTCAAGGATAAAACTGAAAGAAAGCACGCATGTACTCAAGTATTTCACTCTACTTTCTTTGATTGATTGTTGTTGTTCCTTGTATAACAAACAGTCACTGGTGCTAATGATGGATGTCTGATTTAAAAAAAGATTTCTCCAAGACAGTGGTTTGCAGTATTGTAGATTTGTAGTGCTAGCTGATGTATCCGTTCCTCGCACGGGGAATACTAGTAGCTTTGTTATTCTTATATAGCCTGACAAATACGCAATATCAAGATAGAAATATAATCTGAACATGTTTTAAAGCTGACAGTTCTTTGAATATTAAGTTATAACTTCTCTATACAGCATACTTTGATCTCTAGCCTGTTGATAGCTACTAATACAGACAAAACATCCAACAGTGGTACAACATAGATAATCGGTTGTTAAATCAAATCAAAATTATTTTAACATTTTTTCCTAGCATTTGCCCCGTTTAACCTTCTTATGGTGTTTACATTATTTACCCCATTTACCCATTTTGTCCTTTTTGCACCTTTTTAACCATTTTACCTTCTTTACCCTAAAGTAATAAACTATTTGCCCTTTTTTCCGTTTTTGCACTATCTACTGTTTTTAATCTCTTTACTCCTTACCCTTTCTACCCCATTTAAGTTTTTTTCCCTGTTTACCCCTCTTGGCCCTTTTGCGGTTTCTTAATCTTTTTACTTTTTTATTTCTTTTACTCGTTTTAACCTTTAAATCTTGTTACTTTTTTATAATTTATTTCTTGACCGTTTTACCATTTTGGTACTACTAACAGTTTTTGCTTCGCTCCCTTTTTAACATTTCGGTAATTTTTCAAACTTATTGCAATTTTTGCCCTTACGGTCTTATTGTTATTTTTGATTATATTTATTTTTACCATTTTTACCGTTTTTGCTTTTTTTGCCTCGTTTTACACCAGCCCCGAAAAAGTACTTTAGGGTAAAGAAGGTAAAAAGTTTAAAAAGTTGTAAAAAAAGTTTTAGGGTTTAAAGGGTGTTGGGTATGAAGGGTAAAGGGTAAAAAAAGGTTCATAGGTAAAAAAGTATCAATACATAAAATTTATTTTATTGAAATAAGTCCCCACATTTAACAATGGCGAGATGAGAGTAAGAGTTTGTTGTAGTGAATCCTCGCTTCTCTTATCAAATAGAAGAAATAACGATTACAGCTACAAAACTATAACATGAAGGTTTGGGAAGGATTAGACTTAAGAGAAATATACAAATATAGCAAATCAGTTAATTTAATGTAAGCAAGAGAAATAGAACTGCATACATTTTAAATATATATTAGATTAAACAGTCAGTTGTTATTAAAGATAACTTTATTCAGTTACCATAGTCGTATACTTTCCGATAGGCAAGAATAGAAATAAGCTCCTTGATGACTAGGAACTAACAGAAGTAAGATTGAACATGTAGTTTAGTTTAGTAACTCTAGAAATAAGGCTCAACGCTCATTCTCATACGAAGGAGCGTGTGCCTCAACAAAACGGCAGTCAAAGATAGGGAACGAATATTAATATAAGGTTAAGCCACAATACATAAAGACAATCCAGCCTAGCTAATACTAGACTAAGACCTGAAAGGGGTATTCATGAATAATAGTGAAACTATAGTGAATGAAAACAAGGGGTATAAATCCTAATTTTATAGAGCTACTATGAAGAAAGTTATATAAGCTAGCTAGCTTGAGTTAACTCCATAGAGGGTTACGAAAGCCTAAGAATAAACTCCTAGAAGTGGAACCAGCATTTTACAAAAAGTAATCAGGCATATATGTGGTTAAATTACTATTACCGGTCAATTCCTAATAAGTACTGCCTGTACATTTAATAGTAGGCTTATATTTATATTTCCACCCTAACTTGGGCACACAATAATAAGTACAAACAATAATTATTTTACTTAAAACAAACGGCGCCTGAAAGGGCTGGAGACAAAGCAATATCCCCGCGGGCCACTACTACGAACTAGTTGTGCTCCCACAGGTTGCGCACCATAAATAGATACACTCAAATAAATAATAGTGAATGCTATCTGTCACTGATCTAACTAGGTCATTGAAGAAAATGTTAGATAACCTGATTTCCACCATAAAGAGATCCTAAACATTGTAATACCGTTTAGGGAGTCATTATTATTCCCTAATATTATATAAAACTATGTCTTAAGGACTTAGAAAAGGTAGTCAGACACTCTGACATAGTAAATAAGGTCGTATGGACCTAGAGCATTAAGCCCTTCATTCTAAACTACGCTAAATGGCCATAGGAAAACATGTCATAATTTTGACAAACAACTCTATCAAAAACTATGTCTGATGAACACAGAAAATAAAGTCAGACATTCTGACACAAAAACTATGTCTTATGGACATAGTTAAAGAGGTGTTGCGAATATAACCCATATTATAATTTTCAAATACTTAAAGTCCCAGATGAGGCTTCGTCTGCGATGAGGTGGAGACACACGCCTGCCACATCATAGTGATCAGTAGTTT
This sequence comes from Timema genevievae, assembly GCA_902155825.1. Lineage (NCBI taxonomy): Eukaryota > Metazoa > Arthropoda > Insecta > Phasmatodea > Timematidae > Timema > Timema genevievae. The sequence goes on along the minus strand of CABFWO010007640.1, from coordinate 20,157 downwards.
CTTCGGCGATGTAGAGCTACGTCCTAGTTCTTCCTCCGTCGAATTGATAAAATAGAATACAAAATGTGAAGCGAGGAGTGACGGCTATATAGTAACAGAACTGACGAACTCGAGGAAGGTTTACATCTAGACACCCAAGGGATGGAAGGGGGTTAATTTGTGGAATTGTGCTGAATGACTACTAGACCTCGTTGATGATGTGGCGCCCAGATAAAAACATATTTGCCATTTCTTCAAAGCAAGGCCCGTGAGTAAGAGGTCGTTTAGCTGATGGTCCTGGCATAGTCAGCTGGGGCAGTTTTCCTGGAGCTTGGGAGTTTCCCGGCAACATAAATTCACCATGAGTTAATATCTGCCGCACATTATTAGGATATATTGGCTCTTGTACTCATTGTGTTAATTGTATTTATGGCATTTTTACTGTACATGTTAAACAGCAGGTTTAACATGCTACAGTAGATACCTAAATATTCTTGTTTATTCTCTATTGTAACCAAACTTCCAAGGCCACCAAACTTTCATGGCCACCAAACTTTCATGGTAACCAAACTACATTACAAATTGTATGAAATTTGGAAGCAAAGCTTTCTTGTGGCGTTAATATTTCCTCTTATTTTCTTGGTTTTTAAGTAATTAAAAAAATTAATCAAATTTTCAAAATCATGGCTTCTAGGTGCACATGTTCGTGTACAGGAACTACTAATTTTAAACTTTCATACCTCTGTGTGGGTGGATATCGCACAACGGTTCATGACAGACAAACAAACTGGTCGTTTATTAATATACAGAAAGAAGATGTTTAGTTTTCTCTAAAATTGATAACAAGATTACAAGAAACAAACTTTCAACCTCTTTTCACGGAGGTAAGAGCAAGTGCGATTTCTATTCAATGCTAGTGCCAGCTGTGGAACCCTGACCTCTGGAGTAACATTCCAAATTCACAGGGTTAAACAAATACAATAGAAGTGGAACACATTATAGTACCTTGTTGAAAATTATGGTTGAAACCGATTTAAATACTGTAATCCCCGTATCATTTTTTCTCAAATAACAACATAAGGGGGAGATTGAGTAATATATTTGATGCTAAAATAACGGATCAGTAAAATAGGCAAAGTGTAACACATGGTGTGGGGTTTTAAATCAATTATCTTAGCTACCGTACTTTCGTTTTGCCAATGATTGGCATTGGTATTGTTTATTTACAGTGTTTATAAAAGCAAATGAACCTATCTAGTGTGTAGATGCCATAACGATCTATATTGACTGATCTCTAATATTTACAAGCCATAAGTCGTTATCAAGTATTATTACATCACCAACATCCTCTCTTCTTTGAGATATTTTCTTGGTAATAATTTGACACAAGTCCACAATACGAACACACAAATTATATTTAGTTTATTTGGGTAATTTTAAATAAAACTGATAAAAAACACTTAATTTAAGTACAATAGTTTTCTCGAAGCCTATGCTCACACGTTTAATTTGTTGGGCACCATAATTCTACCTGACCTAGTCTTGTATTGTGAAGTTCCTTCTTCATGTGGTTGATCATGGAAGTGCTGTGGTAGGTGTATAGGTAAGGGCTTACAACACTGTTATGGAGTAGCTGTTGTGTTCTTCAGTTTTGAATCTGTTATAATTTGTTTTGATATTTCTCGTTGTGTGTGTGTTTCAGTGGTTCAGCTGTAGGATTTATCCATGTACGATTTTTCCAAAAAGATCAACCTTTAGTTTCCACTTCCAATAATTCGTCACTCTTGGTACTTCCCCCTTCTCGTCTGGTATCATAATATTTGGGATAAGGTCATAATCAGACCTCTGGTCCTACTAGTAGATCTGGCAAATCCTTGGAGGTTTTGTCATAACATTTTTGTATTTTTCTTTTCTTATTGATAAGAACTTGGTATACATGTTCTTGATCTTTATATTTAAGAAGTGTCTCGTTGATTGGGATCAAAGTACTGGTAAGTGTGGACATCAGTCATTGCACTAGACTAGAATTCAACTCTACCATTGGGGCTTGTTGCCGATTATGATTGGCTTTTGAACGTCTGTCTTTGAGCTGATCGATTTTTTTTTAAAGATTGTCTTTGCTATTTTAAAATCTGATTCTACTTAATCTTCGATTTGCTATGATATAGCGTTGACGTAGAGTAATACAAATCCCAATCCTGAGAATATGCTTTGAATTATGACTGTACAAATTGTTGAGCATGATCAGTTATGACTACCGATGGAATCCTGTGTCTGATTAGTTGTATTTTAGTACACTCATTGAGAGCTGATGACGTTATATAAGGTAGCTTATCGATTTACCATAAATCAGAGTATTAATCAACCCTTATTAAATCATCTGGGTTTTGAAAGTGATATCTGTCTATACCAGTGGTTCCCAACCTGGGGTGCGCAGTGGACCGGTTAAGGGTACGTGAAAATAATATTGCTAATGGTGGAAAACACCAAAATATAAGGGGTTAAAATGAAAACACAAAAATTAAATTATAGGGTCTTGTTAAATAAAGAAACATGTATGTAAAAGCCAAATAGCCTACTCGCGAAATGAGGAAGAGAAAGGAAAAGGCGTAGGCCTAATAATTGATTGATAATTGGTTGTCACTAGCCCCACTCACCACCAATCATACCGCGCGTTTAATTATGTTTCCTCCCCCTCTTCGAAAAACTGTCACTGTAAATCGCGCACTCTTCTTTCTCTCCCTCTTTTCATTTGTTGTTCTTTTCGTTTCTAGTAATTCTAGAAATATTCTGAATCGTCTCAGATCTTCCGGTTTCGACGTTTTCATTTAAAGCTACCGTATTGCTAAACGTGGTAAAAAGCATACAATCACTGAAAATTTTATATCTCCTTGTATAAAAGATTCTGTTTAATGTATGTTTGGTGAAGACTATGTCTGAAAAATTAACAATAGAGTTTCTCGGAGAATTAAGGACATGTCTAACGAGATTGAACTAAAATAATTGTAAGAATGAAAAAGACTCCCTTCTTTTCAATACAAGTGGATGAAAACACTGATGTTTCCAATCTGTCAATTTTGAGTGTTATTGCAAGATATTTAAATGATAACGTGCTTGAAGAAAACCTTTTATTGTGCTATCTTCTCACTGAAAGATGTACAGCTGAGGATATATCTAATGCTATTCAGGGTTATTTATGTGAAAAAGAAATTGTTTGGGCCAATTGCTGTGGATGGTGGAAAATCTATGTCTGGCTGTTATAAAGGCTTATGTGGTCACATCAAAGAAGTCGCTCTTGATGTAGCTTGGAGCCAATGCTTTATTCACAGACAAAGCCTAGCGACCAAACCCCTGACACATTCATTAAAGGAAGTGCTCAATCAATCTGTGAAAGTGGTTAATTTTACTAAGACCAACTGCAGACTATTCAAATCTTTGTGTGAAGAGATGGACAGCCTCCATACTACATTAATTTTGCGCACAGGAGTGAGGTGGCTTTCACGAGGAAAAGTGCTCACTCACAAGATTGTTTGAATTGAGACATGAAGTTCAAGTTGTTTTTTAAGAACACCCATTTGAGTTGAACTCTAAGTTTCATGAAAGAGAATGGCTTCAACAGCTTTCCTACTTATCTGATATTTTTTCAGAAATAAATAAATTTAACTTAATATTACAGAACAGTTCCATAAACATATTTAAGGTGTCTGATAAAATCGAATCTATGATCAAGAAATCGGATTTTTGGGAATCTTGTATCAAAAAATACCAGTGTGAAGTTTTTGAGACACTTCACAGTTTCTTATCTGAGGATGAGTTAAAATTTTCAAAACAATTAAAAAGTAGTATAGTAGCTCACTTAAAAGTACTTAAGTTATCGTTAAGACAGCATTTTCCGAAGCGAAATAGTGAGGATAGCTGGATTTCAAATCCATTCAACGATTTATTCTTTCAACAAGCCAAAAAATTATCAGTTTCTGAAAAAGTAAAATTGATTGAACTTTCGACTGATTCTTCTTTAAAATCTGATTTCAATAAAATAAATGTAATTGACTTCTGTGCAGCAGTGAAAGAAGAGTATCAAGAACTTGGTGATAAAGCAATAAAATATTTATTGTCTTTCACGAACACACAGCTTGTCGAAAGAGCATTCTCGTCATTTGCGTATTAAGCTTGATACAGCTACTGACTTGGGATTATATCTGTCTTCATTTGAACCTGATCTTAAAAAACTCAACTCCATGAAACAAGCTCAAGGATCGCATTGAAATTATTAAGAGCCACGTTTGCAATAATTGTCTATCAAGATGAATATTGTCATTAACTTTCATCATAAGTTAATGTGGTAAAAAATAAGTTTAGTGCCAGTTTTATTTGTCTAGATGTTAGGCTGCTATTATACAAAATTGAAATAAATGGTAAAATATAAGGCTGCTGTGTATTGTATATTGTTGCTTAACCATAAATTTGTTTAATCCTTCCAATTAGAGTTACTATAGCTATCTGTATATCCTTATAAATCCTGAAGATAATTAATAACATCATCTGGAATCCATTTATTTAAACTTTCCTCGTCTCGGCAAACCAACTCTTCTCTTTGTTTTTCAGTTGGTTTTCGTTTAGTTGGAGGTTCTGAGGTGAAATACGAAGGCTAATTAGGAAAAATTGACGGTTAGGCATCATTGGTTAGCTTGGTAATTTTTCTAGGCACTATTAAAACAGATCCACCATCTCTTGTATACGATCCTGCTCACAAAATTGATCCATACAAATAGCAGTAGAAGTTCCCAGTACAATCGTCCCTGGGGATTGCATGTATCCACTGTTGACGGTGATAGGGCTCCTTGGGAAAAGAGCACCTCTTTATATATTTATCCTTTTGAGAATCATAGTTAGATCTACACCCAGTAACACAACACTTACGAGGCATTTTAAATTTAAATTGTATTATAGAAATTAAGTGTTTGACACCATTAAAAGATATTATGTAACTTGAACGGGACTAACAAATATTATTTCCAAATTAAAGACTAACTATTGATTCACTTGCAGCGTCGCTCCTATTTTGAAGTAGAAGCGACGATCATAGTTACAAGGAAATTGAAATAGAAAGGTAAAGGCAAGAAAAACATAAAAGGGGCATACAAGTTAACAAATAATTTTATTGATATAAAAACAAAGATAACACTAGTCTGCATGATATCAGATGATTGAAAACTAATATGTGTTTTTGGCTCACTTTTTGATGCTGATTCCAAAAGTGTTCTTAATTTTCTTCTATCACGTACAGTTTTTTCACAATGGACCTAAGTTGACTTCCAACATTTATCGCTAAGAGTATTATATGTGCCAGTAGGCAGTGCGTATTGTTGGAGGGAAATTTTGCAATATAGACCTGTAAGCCTTTAGATTGGCACATCTGCTGCTGATAGGTGTCCTTGTCTGACCTTGGAATTATTGTGACTCATACGCTTGTATTTCCAGAAATATTCTCATTGTATTTCGTATTGTGTTTGCATTTCCAACGCTGTTCTCAGTTTATTTCCCTATTGTGATTGCAATTATAGTTGTAGTCTTACAATGTCTACACGGAAGTGTGTGACCAATCCAAATGTTTTTTGTTACATTTGTGAAAAGTATGTAATGCTTAAGCAAAGAACGGACATAACAGACTTTGTGAAGAAAGCTTACTATGCTTATTTTAAGTGAAGCTTGGTGACCAGGATAAGGAATGTGTGACAGACAGTTTGCCACTATTGTGTTGAAAGGTTAAGGCTATGGGCAAAAGTTAAGAAGACGTGCATGTCGTTTGCAATTCCTATGGTGTGGAGTGTGGACTGTTACTTCTGTTTGGTTAATGTTCAGGGGTGCAATTCAAAAAATAAGAAGAAAATTGTTTATCCAAGCATTCCTTCAGCCATTAGGCCAGTTCCACATAGAGAAGACCTGCCCGATCCTCTTCCTATAGCTGTTTTAGAGAACATGACAGAAGATTATGTTGAAAGTGAGCGTGATGTAATCTCTGAAGCCAATAATTATGATGTCTACAAGCCTGAATACGACTTTACTCCACAAAGGTTTTCTCAGAGGGAACTTATTGATTTAGTACGTGATCTGATTTTGCCTAAGGAATCTGCAGAACTACTTGGCTCCCAGCTTAAAAGTAAGAATCTTCTGGCACCAGGAACACATTTTTCATGGTACAAACACAGAGGACAAGAACTAGTTCCTTTATTTTCAAAGAACGATTCCTTGGTTTACTGCAATAACACAAACGAGTTTATGAACTTCTATAGCATTGAACATGATCCTAATCAGTGTAGACTTTTTATTGGCTCATCCATGAGGAGCCTCAAAGGCGTGTTACTGCACAATGGGAACGTGTATGGGTCTATTCCTGTGGCCTATTCAGTTGAAATGAAAGAGACATTCGAGAACATCAAGGTATTGTTAACAAGTATCAAGTATACGGAGCACAAATGGCTAATCTGTGGTGACTTCAAAGTTATAGGAATTCTATTAGGACAACAAACTTGGTACATGAAACTGCCTTGCTTTCTATGTGAATGGGACAGTCGGGCAAAGCAAAGGCATTGGAGTGTGAGAGTTTGGCCAGAGCGAAGGAATTATGTGCCTGTAACTAAAAACATCTTGCATGAACCGCTTGTAGACCCACAATAAGTCTTGCTTCCACCACTACACATCAAATTGGGCTTAATGAAGCAGTTTGTAAGGGTTCTACCACAAGATGGGCCCTGCTTCAAGTACCTTTCTATGAAATTTCCCTTCAACACACAAGAAAAATTGAAAGCTAGAGTTTTTGTTGATCCGCAAACTGATGAAGGACGAAGATTTTGAGAAAACGATGAATGAGAGAGAAATAGACGCATGGACCACCTTCCAATCTGTTAGCGAAAACTTTCTAGGGAATAACAAAGATCCAAATTACAGGAACATTGTTGAAACTATGTTGGAAAACTTCAAGAAGTTGGGTTGTAACATGAGTGTAAAAGTACACTTTCTACACTCCCACATCGACTACTTTCTGGAAAATCTAGTGAAGAGCAAGGTGAACGCTTTCACCAGGATATTAAGGATTCTTCACAGTATTAGGACAGGTCTCTACAGTATTTAAAAAATGTGTTTGTAAAAAAAAAGTCTTGTGTTTGAATATATTTGTGCTTAAAAAAAGGTAAAATCTTGAAAACATAGACTCTTAATTTGTATAAAAATCTGACGTGATAGAAAAAAATGGAAGTCATTTCTAGAATCAGCATAAAAAATAGATTCAAGAACACTAACTTCTGAGAAATCATCTGAGAAAAAATTCAAAAATTCTGACTAGTGTAATCATTAAATATTCACACACACACAATAGCACTCTATACTTTCCACCGTTTAATGCTAGGCGTTAACAAAGTAATTAGAAGTACCATTGTTATCAAAATTGCCGTGTTTGGTGTGAAGCACCTTAAATTGACATTCAACCAAGACAACAATGCTTGGGTTGAAGATCTAAAAACGTGTGTCTCCTTAAAGAAGAACATGCGCACTTTCTAAAGTAAAAGTATACTAAACAGATAGCTATAGTAACTCTAATTGGAAGGATTAAACTAAGTTATGGTTAAGCAACAATATACAATACACTGCAGCCTTACAGCTGTAAGTCTCAACTATAATAATCATGGTCAAATGATGATGTTGAACAACTTTTAAAATTAGGAAGTTCGTATTTAGGGAGTTACAGCGATAGTTGCTAACTGAATCAGCTAGCGTTGGTTAACTCCATAGAAGAGTAATGTAATACAAAATAAATATTCCAAATGCTGGAACTATTAGTTTACAAATAGTAAAAAGATAAGTATCAGGAATATAGGCCATCAGGAAACTATGGCAGACCTATTCCTAATTCGTAGAGACTGATCATACAATAGTATTATTAATACTCAACAATAATCTGAAGACAGACTAACACAATGGCAAACTTCCAGATATTAAAAAGCCAAGTGGCGCCTGAAGGGAGCCTGACAGGTATAAGCAACACCAAGTAGGCCACCCCTCTGGGATAGAAGCTTACCCACGAGGTGAGCACCGTACAAAGGTACAACAATAATGTCAAACCAAAGACTGATAACAACCAAAAACCCAATTAGGTCATACAGTAATGCCATGGATTAACCCTATCTCTCCCTTTTTGTCAAAATAAAGGCATTAGTAACATGTTCATGTAGAACAGGACATCAGACTGTCCCCCAAATATTTAAGATTAGTCATATGGACATAGTTAAACAATAAACAATTGTGGTCGTAAGGACTACCCTCTTTTTAAAATAAACAGTTTCTAGCAAAGAGTATCTATTACACTTAACCTACTATTATGATATTGAATTTTTGCAGATATAATTTGTATTTATAGCTTCGTGATCGAGCGCCAATTATTATATTACGGTATTATTCACATATAATTGCCCCATGTTGGGCGCCAATTATTATGATATTGAATTTTTGCAAATATAATTGTTATTTATAGCTCCGTGATCGAGTGCCAATTATTATATTACGGTATTATTCACATATAATTGCCCCGCGATTGGGAGCCAATTATGATGATATGGAATATATTTGATATAATTGGTAATTATAGCTCCGTGATCGAGCACAAATTATTATATTACGGTCGCGCGTTGGGCGCCTATTATGTGGTTATGGAATCCTTGTTGTGTAATAAATACAACTGTTGATGTTGTACACACTTTATTTAAATAATTATTTCTTCCTTTACCTACACTTTGTTTGAAATTAAACTATGTATTGTCTGTTTTGTTACTTCTCTCTTTATCGTTGACACACACTCTATCTATTTTACCGGCATTCTCTGTATGTTTACTCTATCTATTTCACTGGCCCTCTTTCTACGTCTACTCTCGCTATTTCACCGGCACTTTCTCTATGTTTTCATACGCACATACAGCTTATATGCGGACGTGCCCCTTGCCCCTTGGACCTCTCGTGACAGTGTCAAGACTAACCAATCAGGGGCTTTTTTGTGACAGGTGTTTTGAAGGCTAGCTTCCTATTGGATATAGGGAGCTGGTTTCTCTTGCTTGTTTGGTAAATACTGCGGAGTTAAATTTTGACAATAAAAAATAAGTTTTAATGGTTAATCTATATACGATACTTTAAAGAGAAATACCTTCATCCATGACTTTTTTAATATATGAGATCGGTCCAAATCAATTACGTTACACTACATTGAAGCTTCTTATATGAATAATATCAAAAAGTAAAAGTCTGTACCAGATAATATACAATATATAATCTTAACAGATATTAAATCATCTGCGGCGAGGTGGTGAGACCAACGGAATAACCATCATCACCGCTACTTTTAGGTTACGTTGAACTGAAGCCTCCTGAATGCCTGTGAGACGAGTTGTTGGAATTAAATAAAAAAATAGTACGAGAGGTTCTGCATTATATACGAAATGAATCTGACGTCTAAGGAGTGTAGGGGAGAGGAAGGTTTGCTATCGGGCGTTATATTTTTCCAGAATAACAATCAACAGTTGGCCATAGTCCAAGTCAGTGCACAGGCCTCTCAGTCTTGTGTTGTCTGGCCCAGTTGACAAGGTGTTGCTGCAGCGTCCGCTTATTCTATTCGGTCATCTAGTCGGGCAGGATTTAAGTGACCCAGTATGCAACAATTACACAGTGAGGTAATAAACTGCAATTTATTTTATAGTCTTCCTTTGTATGTAGTGCCATTTATTTTATTTTAGTTTTCTTTGTATGTACATGTTGAATGAGCTTAGCCCATTACCCATTTAGCACTTTTGATCAAATAATAACTTGTGTAGTAAATTTTTGGATCACAATAGAATGTTATATGTTAAAACAACTAAAACCAATGTAATGACTGGATGATCGGCACGAGCGAAAGGCACCGTAAGGAATTTCTCGGCAGACTGGGGTTATTTGGCCCTGGTGACACTTCCCCAGACAGGGTGACCCAGCATTCCTGAGATATAAGCCCTTGCATGTGACGCCACCAACTCGTATAGAACAAGCACTCAGGCCTGTTAGTATCTCAGAGGCCTCGATTGGATCCAATATGAAATCTCTGGTTTCAGTGTTTTAAATGGCAATATTTCTCAACTTTGCATGAAGAAGTGAATGCTATAGTTGCTAAACAAACAGTTAAACTGGGAACAGAAGAAGGAAGCAGGTAGGTGACTGTAGTCTTCGATGATAGCGATGTATTTCTGTCGCTCCTCTACCACTATTGGAAACAAAAGATGACCATTCGAATGTGCATGGAATCACCTATTCAAGGACGATCTGTAATCAATATTGAATCAGTGTCAAAACATGGTGACATCTCGCCAGACATCTTGGCCGGACATGCTGTGATATGATACTACTGATTGGTTTTTCGGCATAGGAAAAGCAAAGATAGTAAAGGTATTTAAAAAGGGCCATTGTCTCTCATTGATGAGATAGGAGAAAACAAACATTGATAATGTCAACAAGAATCAACTTTCGTCAACATTTGCTATGGTTTTCCAAAATGTTAGACAACTTCAGAAGTACGAATTATATTCTGGTTTGAAAAAATGTGTGGAGCTCATTTTGCACAGCCTTCAAAACTCTGTTCACTCTTGCCAACTAATGAAGCCTTTTAGCAGAATGTAAAAGGAGCAAACCTTCAAAACTACATCTAGAAGAGTAGCATTTATTTTTCTAAGCTACATGAGCTCTAAAATTATTACTATCCTAATATAATATCCATAAACCTTTAAAAAACCTATATAAACTTCCTATTTCTTATACATTTCTTCACATATATAATTTCTAAGAACTATAAATGAATAAGCTTACCTATATTGCCATGCTCTCCACCCGGAACCATATTTAAACTTCTACCACACGTGATCAGCGCAGACGCAATAGCGAAGCCACGGGAACATACATGCTCATGTGACGTCACGTCCGGATGGGACGGGGCCAGAAAAACTTCCATGGCGAAGAAAAGAAGAATCTATCAAAGACTAGAATAATCTACTGCTGGTGTGTTAGACGGAGACAGAGACTCAATTTTATATTTCCACGTCACTTCCCCACCCCCTTATTTCTTGCCGACCTCTCTTGAGATTTGGACACTATATAAATACCGCGGAGTAGAGGTATCTTTTACTCTCGACGGCAATTGGTTAGTAACACTACGCTGGTAATGATCGACAAACGAAAAATAAAAGCTACATATATATTGTAACTATTTTATTTATATATAATGTTATTATATTAGGGAAACGTCTTAATATTTTCCCATCAGGAAAATATCCTTGTTTTTGTTAAAGTCATTTCGTTAACGTTATTAAACCTTTAAATGTTTCTTGTGAAAAAACAAATCTTTTGTCTTATTCTTTTTATTAACATAGTGGAATTTTCAACGTTTTATATAAATTTTATATTTTTTTCAGTATTTTCCCATCAGGAAAATATCCTTTTTGTATTATGCAAGTAAACTTTAGATAGTTTCTACTGAAGAATCTAATCAAAATATTAGTATACATGGAAAATGCTATGAATTAGCTTTGATACTAAAATGATTTCCCATCTTTAAAATATCGTAACTCTGTTTATGTCCTATCAGGGATCATAGTATATAGTTATATCAAAGTCACTCGGTGTGAAATATTTATTAAAGTCCCTTCGGGAATAAGCTTAATTTGTCGTCGTCCTTGTGACATCTTATGGTACATTCTGAGTTGCCACTTTTGAGACAGAACTTTACTGTGGATGTTTGACAGGGTAAAATTGGTCTTTGAAGTTATGCTTTGCTGTTATATATGAGTTTATGAAAAAATGTTGCAATTGTTGTTGTTCTACCAGAAAGTATAGAAGCATAGAAAGTAGAAGCTTTCTTATTTGCAACTACCGAATATTTCGTATAGGCAAATGACTTTAGTATAATCTGTGTTTATTATATAAACTGATTATTATAATCAGTTTATAAAATAATCTGACCTGATAGTTTTTTCCCTTCTTATATTCAGTCGTTACCGAAAGATTTTTTTTTGTTCTTGGTGTTCCCATTTTGGATTCCACTTGACTATATGTTTATTTATTTTCTTATTTGACAGTGGAATATCTATTGTTTTAAAACTATATTTATTATGGACTTTCCTTTTTTAGAACTCTATTATGCCCTTCTTTTTTTAGAACTCTATTATGCCCTTCTTTTTTTAGAACTCTATTATGCCCTCCTTTTTTTAGAACTCTATTATTCCCTCTCACCCTAGTGTTTATTTTGTTATGTTCGCCCTTCTTTTACTGTCTAGTAAAATGGGAGAGTTTCAGAAGAATGCATTAAATAGCCCACCTGCCTTTAATCCTCAACAGTTTGAGTACTACAAAGACAATGTTTCCAAACTTCTTCTACCAACTGGTGTCCCAGAATATTATGTCACTCTAGCTCCTGTCGAGATCTTAAAGATAGCTAAATGCTCATGTGAAAGTGAAATGCCATGTTCTAAAATAAGGTGTGGCTGTGTGAACGCAAGCTTATCCTGTACAATGTTTTGTAACTGTACAAATAATGGCTGTTTAAATACAAATAACCAACAGCCAGAAGATGAGGACCATGAATAAGTAGAAATAATCAAGATTATAAGAACTAAGGTTTATGTTATTTGATTACGAGCTTTTTTACTTTTGCTGAGAAAAAAATACTTAAGTAAAATAGCATTTTTTTTATTTTAATTGTTGTAAATTTCTAATAAATGAATGACATAAATGAAAAGTTGTAAAATAAAATTTAAAATGACAGATGTTTATTTTTTAGAATAACAAAATTCAAAATGGCTACTCGATCATTTAAAAATAAACCTATTCATAAAAAATACTAAATTGAGATGTTTATAAATGATCTTGAATAGCTATAACTAAACAAATAACACAAAATAAACACTATCAGTTATGACATTTGTAAATTAATGGGAATTTTTGGCCACCATCTTGAATTCTAAGAGTCACCCAAAGATATTCAAGTAGTACCCGAAATTCTATGAGTCTACATAACCTAAACAAGCGATATCAATAATAAAAAACTTAGTAAGCTAAACCCGGGTTGGCTGTAAAATCCCCATTTGGCTGCTAGCTTTCACCGCCACATATTTGTTACTCTACTTTCTTTAAGTGTACCCTTGCAGCTAACAAACTACCTTAAATTCTATTGTAACGTATCCAACACAAAAAACAAAAATAAATGTAGTTATGCTTAGTTTAATAGCTATCTATTGATAGTAAACCTTGCAGCAACATATTTGTGCTACGCCATAAAAAAATTATAACTTTTAATAGTGTGTGTAGAACAATGTAACTTACTTTAGAAAAAATAGCAATAATGTCACCTCCACCCCCCCNCCCCCCCCCCGCCTTTCCGTGGGCCTAATCTGTCAAGATAGCTTGCGGAGAAGGGTAGGGTCGGTGGCAAGGTAGTGGGTTGGGTTCGAAATGATATTGGAGGTTTCGAATTTTAGTGTAATAGTAGCACTAAGAGGTAATACAAAATGTGATATTAAATGCGATATAAGAAATTGGACGTTAGCACTCGTGGAAGAACTGAATTAGTTGTGAAAACTTAGACTGGGAGTGTGATTGACATAGCTCGTGACCCCCTGCAGAACTCGAACTTGGGGCCCTGGGCTCGTCGGTCACTCTCTAGTACTAGTACTACTGATGACCCGAAGTTACTAGTCTGCTATGGTCAGGAGTTGGCCAGAGTAACTCCCCTCCAAAATAGATGTCAATAAAACAAAGACTTTTATAGCCCGGTCTGTTCTTGTTACTCCACAACAAGTGCAAGTTTGTTGTGAGTAGTCAGCATTCCTCTTTAATGTTTTTCAATGCATTACATAAAGTTAGCTTTCAGGTACGTAAGGACAATAAAATTATGCAAATGAAAATAAACATCCCAAATAGCTCAGGGTAGTGACAGTAATAACATTTGAATGCGTTAGGGTTCCTCCTAAATGTATAACTTTATTTTTATATTTAAAATCTTTATTAAGTTAACGTATACCAAGGAGGTAGGCGAGATGTTAGGAAACTTTTTTAAATTAAATTAAACCTTTTCCCATATGTCAATTTATAAAACATTTGTAATATATTACATAGCCAAGAGTTATTGGTTTTAACCGTGGTCAAATATACACTATAAGTGTGAATGATTTTGGTTTGTTTCAGAGGACTGAGATCCAACATTTACGCCAACTCCTGGAACAATGTGATTTATGCAGTGGTGAGTGGTAGCTGATAACGATTTCAATACTGTCTCTTGATTTCTTACATGAACAGTTTGTTTGGTGGTACTGGTTGTTGGAAACCAAGCTATGTGTATATATTATATAGAAATATTGGCGGAAATAGTTTTAGAAGAATTTTACTTGAAAATATTGTCGAATTAAAATATCCCTAGTGTAGACGGTCGGGAATGAATCCCGACCATTATAGTTGGCATCTTCAATCAGTATCCAGTACTATTTGTAATGATAGTGGTGAATAAAAGTCCTTTATTTGTATTTTCCTTATTTCACTCTACCTTTAGTTTCTTTAATTTTACAGTGTTCTCTAGTGTCAACACATGCTATTAGCAACTTTAACAAACCTAACCTCCTCCCTGTTTTCTAATATCAGCACCAATTATAAGGGGCTCGTTTTCTTATTTTCTCTCAGTAAAGCTTGATTCACACGTTCGCCGAAAAATAGAAAGCAGAATCTGCGCAGTAATTCACATACTTTAAGTTGACCCATGATGCATTGCAAAGCTAACTTAAATCAGCTGCTTATCAACAAATTTTATTTTCTAGTGAATAAACATATATTTTATATCATTCTCCCGATATATGTTTACAAATTATAACAATGTGTTGTGGCACAATCCAATATATCTCTACACACGCTTTACATTAATGGGTTATTTCAAATCTTCACACAAAACCCAACGATGCTATCTGCTAGCTTCTGGCTGTAGAGCGCATGCGTTGTTAAATGCGCACGCGCATTGGTTTGAGATGGTGGATTCTGAAATTTGATTTGTTCTCCTGTATTGAACATCTTGGGAAGAGCAGACGAAGTAGAGATGAGTTGAACTTCAGCAGAACAGCTCGCGTCGATGAGACGGAAACCTTGTGATTGGCTTAGAGTTCGTCACATGACCACGTTTCTGTTCTGCGCTAATTTTTCGGTGAATGTGTGAATCAACAGTAAGCCGCTATTGTGTTTTTTGTCAGGTATACGACGCGAGTCATGCCAGAGCAACCCGCCCCCGTGTTTCCAGGGGGTGGCATGTCAGGATACAAGAGAGGGGGTGCGTTGTGGACATTGCCCTCGAGGTTATGTTGGTGATGGTCGCACCTGCACTCCAGGCACCACCTGTGAGGAGAAACCTTGCTTCTCAGGTACACATACAACCAATATAACCAGACATGTATAGAATGGACGATAATAAGCAACACTATTTCGACTGACGTATTAGTATTGTCTAGCGGTGAGATTGTAGTTAATATTACAGGTTTGTGATCATTTCTAGCCATTCCTTGCTATCCAGTAAACGTAGCTTCTAAGGTACTTTACTTGTTGAGGAAGTACATGTTGTGAACCTTGTTGAATCTAGACAAGGAGGGAAAATACCAGAAATCCTGGCTGTGAGATACTTACATTACATTTGTTTTATTATCTGGATTGGCGTCTTCTATATATATATATATATATATATATATGCATTCAACGGAGCTATCTAATTACTGTAGTTTTAATGTGTATTTGCTCGTAGAAAATAAATTCTAAACTGATCATAATTAAATAATATGCATTACAAGTTCTGAAAGTTACATGATGTTAAGCTCTTTACCTTAATTTTCATCACGTTTGAGGGCAAGTAATGTCATTAAATATTAATAGCAATCGAGTCTTATAGTTTCAAAACCAGCCATCTCTAAAACTAATAACTTTACAGGAGAGCTAAAGTAAACTTTCTCTAGTAAACTATATAATTTAAGTTGATTGCTTTTAATTAATCTTGTAGGCAATACGAGTAATACAAAATGGTGGACAGTGAGTTTATTGTTATTTGTTGTGAATGAAAGAAAGGGGTAAATGTTGAGCAAAAGGATGTTAGGTGCGCTGTAAACTGTGAAGAATTATTCCACACAGAAAGTATAGGTATTTCTTGTAATAATAAAGTGCTTAGTGGTAAAAGTTAAGATACAAAGTAGTTTTGAAGCCCGTTCTCTGCTCCCCACACCAAGCATCCTATCAATGGCTAAAGTAAGTTAGGCCGTGTTAAGTTAAAGTTAAAGGAACCTACGGAAGAAATAAAAAGGATGCGTTAAGAAGATGAAGAACTTAGAGACACCCTGGAAGTGACCCAAAAAAGACATGAGGGTATACAAGTAGCTAAACAAATGTAGGAATTAAGCTCCTTAAAAATATACGTTTATGAACTCATACATGGATATATCCAATTAGTAAGCAAATATGGTAAGTTGAACGACGATGTGAACTTTGTGTTTGAGGCTCTCAATGAGCAAGAACCATGGCAAGAACATTGCTTGTAAACGAGAACTACTTGGAAATAGTCCAAAGAATTGGTCAGATTTTTGGCTGTACCTTGCTAAATGAAGGCAGGTGGCTGTCATCCTCCTCTCATTCCAACCAACTATTGTGGCTGGATTGGGGCGCCAAGAAAAAAAAAACTTATGAAAAAACTCAAGGAAAAACAAACAGTGCACACAAATGAAGTGAACATTCCTTGTGAAGACAAACAAGTCAAACATCACTGGGCTCTGCAGGAGGTGAGTGAGCCCAGAATCAACACAAGTCAAACATCACTGGGCTCTGCAGGAGGTGAGTGAGCCCAGAATCAACACAAGTCAAATATCACTGGGCTCTGGAGGAGGTGAGTGAGCCCAGAATCAACACAAGTCAAACATCACTAGGCTCTGCAGGAGGTGAGTGAAACCAGAAAACACAAGTCAAATATCACTGGGCTCTGCAGGAGGTGAGTGAGCCCAGAATCAACACAAGTCAAACATCACTGGAATCTGCAGGAGGTGAGTGAGCCCAGAAACAACACAAGTCAAACATCACTGGAATCTGCAGGAGGTGAGTGAGCCCAGAAACAACACAAGTCAAACATCACTGGGCTCTGCAGGAGGTGAGTGAGCCCAGAAACAACACAAGTCAAACATCACTGGGCTCTGCAGGAGGTAAGTGAGCCCAGAATCAACACATTCTGAAACATGGTTAAATGATACAGACGCACACTTTTATAGCTTGCCTGGTTACACTGGTTGTTTTGTTTGTAGGAATGAAGGTATAGTGGGGGAGCTTGCGATATACGTACAATCTCACCTTATTCACAGTGTTATAAACATTGTCAACAATGAAGAATACTATTTCATTCTTGTTGAATCAAACAAAATAGACAAATACAAAACAATATTTGTAAGAGGTTATTACAGACCTCCTCACTAACCTGATAAACTTTTTAAATGCCTCAAACAATTATATGGTGGCATGCAAACATCTTCCTTCTCTCTTTATAAGTGATTTTAATGTAAATGCCAAAATGAACACTAATGGCGTCAATATGTACCAAGTAACTTACCTAACAAACAGTTTCAACTCGCATAACACATACCCAACACGTATAACAGGCTCCTCTACCACAATAATCGACCATTTTCTCTCGAACACTAACACTATTACACTTGACATATCAACCATTAAAAACTTCTTCATTGACCACCATATTATTCTAACAAAAACAATAGAAACAATCACAGTAAGTCACAATATATTCTCTAAAAAAATAGATTATAAAGCATAGAGACTAAAGAAATAATAAAATTATGTAAAACAAAGTGGCCAAAATTTAATAACCCCAACACTACACTTTTGTACATTACATAAACACTTAGTAAAACTATATACAAATTTACGACCACTAAAGTAATAAAATCACAAAATAAAAAATTCACTAGCCCCTGGGTAACATCGCAACTAAAAATTCTAGTTGAGAAAAGAGACACACAATTCAAACAGTAGAGAAAAAGACGTTATAATCCTGATCTGAAAACGCAATTAAGGCTGTTAAACAACTAAATTACATCACAGAAACGCTCCTGTATACGCAATTACAATACCAATATATTTCTATCCTGTTAAGGTGATACTGAACAAATCTGGAATAGTGTAAATCCTCCATTTAACCGCAATTCTAAGCCATCAGTAGTGGGGGTGGCCAACTAGTACTCGACGCTGATTGGCCAGATTTGGTCACGTGACCACACACCCTCGCTCTCTGATTGGCTGTTGGATTTCCTCCTCTCCTCCCGACCCACCCTCCAACATCCTGCCGTTGACCCCCTTTCCAGACATGTTGGTACTTGTTCCTAACATGTTGGTACTTGTATAAGTGCTCGATGGTTCTCTGATTGGTTGTTACGTAATGTTGTGTTGCTCTCTGTTTTTCCCCTCCTCCTGACCCCCTTTCCAGTGTTCCAAACCTGTTTTTTAATTTGTGCTCATTGGTTATTTATGTATGTTCATTGGTTATTTATGTGTGCTCATTGCTTTTTTATTTGTGCTCATTGGTTATTAATGCCTGGGAAGGATTGGGACGGACGTTGGAGTTTTTTATTTTTTATTGGCGTGCAGTCCATGGCGTCAGGCACTCCTCCCGTGCCATGGGAAGGAACACGGAGCACGAACCTTTCCCCGATGGCCGCTTAGCGAAGAGTGTGACCACCGAGCAACTGCCAGCGTATCACGGCCGTAAGACCCCTTTCACTTTTCCTCTAACTCCCCCCTCCTTCAAGGCATGTGTCGCAACCCCCTATGTGGCAATGGGTTTTCCCGGTGTCGCAACACCTTATTTGGTAATGGGTTTGCCCGGTGTCGCAACCCATCGCCAGTTTGGGGGGTCGACAAGACAAGAATAGATTACGACTCTGAATGATGTTGTAATCCCCCACACCTATGTGGTAATGGGTTTTTCCGGCAACTAGAGAGCATTGACACAGCTCTGATTATAGGACCTTGGAATGCTCAGTTAGTGGCCTCCATCCCCCACAGCAAAAGTCTACTAAAATTTGTTGTATGGTATCGTTCGTCGATATGCGCGGATGTAGATATTAGCATCATGGGGATGATTAAGAAATACCTACAGTTTACATGGCAGAGATTCGATTTCCCTCAGCCAGAATTAGATGTGCCTGACGTTTAGCGAGCGTGCACACCGGGATTTGAACCTCGATATCGTTAGCACCACTAATGTCTGTTAGAACGGTCGTACTTCCTGCCCCCAACATTTTGCCAGTCGACCAGGTAGAATATGTACCCGCATTTGCTTCAAACGGTGATCACTGGCCGTCTAGTGACACTTAAGACCTAGCGACCATCGGTGCATTGTGACGGTAGATTGATACCCAAGGACCAAGTCATTTTTTACCCGTGATGTGGTTCAAATATGTTCGGATTAATTGATGTGTTTTTTCCAAATAGTTTCATTATCTACCTTCACGCAAATGAGGGCACACTTACTTTTTAGCCATCCCACACTGCGTTGACCCTGACCCACAGCGGTATTTTGTTAAAAAATGGCCTAGTTAAAAATCCGGCTTCGAGGTGCATTTGGACCCACTTCCTTACACTTATGGTAAGAACCACAGGTTTGGCAGGGCATCGCACACAAACAAACAAACACTTCCTTTTATTATTAAAGATTCCTATTCCACTTATGTAGACGGGCGGCCCGATCCTCAAGAGAGAAAACATATATATGCAAGAATAATCTCAATATCGAGATTTATTCCCGCTGCACCCCCAACGAGATTCGAACCGAATCCTAGAGTTGAACACGACAGCTGAGCACTGTCTCATCGAACTACAGTCCCAAACTAGAAAATCCATTATATCTAATTTCACGTATTCATACGTCAAGACAAGTGACCTGCAGCAACCTGTTTAATATACTATCAATACCTATAAAATATCACCGATATTGTAGTATTATTTTATAAATGTTGGCTGAAAAAAGTTTGTATTTCCTAAAATTCTCTTTGTATGAAAATCGAAATCTACCTATAAACAGTAGTTTTTCCAAAGCATTTTTTA